>APFE030397900.1:13984-180476 GCA_000404065.3 Pinus taeda | reverse complement strand
GGATTGAAGTATGAGTGTGTAATTTGATATTAGTTTATTTTCCTGCAAATTAGATATCAGATTGCTCAAGTTGTTTACGATTACCTCCGAAAGGCATAGTGAGACTAATGGTGAGGGGTTAGAATATGAGTTGATGTAATTTGATTTTAGATTTACTTTGCTTGCAATTCTTGGATTTCTTTGAGCATAGTTTCTTTTGTATTTAGATAGCAGCAAGGATAATGGGTTTCATGATCAATAGTTCACAGTTTGTTTGACTAGTATAGTGACACATTTTCATTTTCTTTTAGGAATTAATTTTGTCATTGCATGTTTTAAACCCCTTTTGAAGTTTGAAGTTTGTGAAATCATTATAAAGGACATCATTGCCTTGAACATTTATATCCATACTTGTATTTTAGAATTTCCATCTCACATTAGGAAATCAACGAAGATAAAAACCCCCAAAACATAAAAATCAAAAACGACAAAAGTAAGAAATAGGTTATCTTGCACATATAGTGGGTCGCACTTTGTCAACTTACAAATCCCAAATTGACAATTAAATGCAGCAATTTAGGACACACTAAATTGACCAAACAGAGTGCATGCATGCATCAACTTACTGATAACTCACAATTAGTTCCTCAAATAGTTTGCAACTAATTTAACTAGACTTAACTCAGTAAATTGAGTTAAATAATTACAACTCAAATATAACTCAATCTTATCTCCTTAATTAAGGGATAATCTCCTTAGTTTAAGGGATAGTTGTTGCATGAATTCAAAAAGACTTCTAACTTTAATTTCTCCAACTAATTAATCCATAATGAATTAATTAATTATTTCTAAGCAGTTGGTGAGACGAAATTCAATTTTAATTCAAGTACAAATTAAAATTGGAATATTCTTTTTGCCACATTTCAATAGGAATGTCAAGCAAGTACAATATGAACAGACAAAGGTGGCACAATTAGAGACCACTTTTAGGAAGCACACGTTAACCTAGTATATGAAATATAAGAACAACACACCAAGAGGAAAAACAAGAGCAATGGGAGAGATCAACCAAGCATTATTAAAGGAATTCAAAAGGTTGAAATTGTAATCTCAATGTATTATGGAGATTAATGAAATAATACAATGTGTTAGTGAGATAGTATGGGACTCTGATCTGAGGTTCAAATTCTTGTTGGACCATTTTTCATTCCTAATCCCAAATGCACAACATCAAGAATGGTTTATTGTAGTTTTATTGCCACATATATGTATTTTTCTAACTTGGAAGAATTTTTCCACGTAGGTTGAACCACTAGAGACCACCATGAAGTTAGAGGCGTCCCCTACAAGTAGTTTCAATGAACCAGAAAACCCCAACACAAACATCAATCACTCAAACATGTTTTTAATTCAAACTTGTGTTTTATTCAAACCTGCATTTTATTTCAGACTTGCATTTTAATTCAACCATTTGCTTGGAATCGATTATTCACACAGACATTTTCCTTAACTATGTTGTCTCTTAACTGCATTGGAACCCACGGTCCTATAACTGCCAATTGGAATCAAATTTTCTTAAAAAAAGACCATCGTTAGCATAACGAGTTGAGTTGCATGTGGTAGTATGTTGAGGTAAAGTGTTAAGGTAAGTCGTTGCATTTCACATGGTAAATGTTGGAGGTAATGTGTTGTGGTAATAAGTTGAGGTTGAGTTGCAATATAATGCATTGAGTGTTGAGCTACATAATGTGTTGAGCATTGAGCTTAGCTGATGCGTTGAGCGTTGTAAGAAAATTAAGTGCCTAGGGCTCAAAACCCTAATTTGACTTCTTGATGTAATAATGATTAAGCAACCATATTTCCAATAATACAAATACCATTATTGTTCAATAATACTAATGATTAAGAATTAATATGTCTATAACGTTGAATACCTATTATGCAGCAAAAATAATGCCAATTGAACGTTTGATAATGATAAAAATCCATAATAAACATTAATGTTGCTGCAAGGCAATCAAAGTTGAGGGAATCAAATACTTCTCCAATAGAAACATTGCCATGGAATATATGAACATTGCCTATAATTATTCCTATGCACATTATTATTCTTCTGCACACAATTATTCCACTACCTGAGGAGATTTCATGATATCTCATAGAATTTTAATGCTGCTCCAATCCACTAGCTGTCAATATTATGTATGGTGATGTCTTTCTATCCCTGACACCGTTACTTCAGTCAAATTTTGTCCTTCATAATTGCAATTAAACGTTACCCTTCTTTCTCTATACCTTAGTTTCCTTGTCACTATTCGTACCTTATCATGATATATATAAATCATTTTGAGTGCTTGGTTCTCTTTGATGGATGCCAATTTTTCTCTTTATGCTTACTTTCTCTAATTTCTTAAGCTTTTATGTATCTCTCCCCCACTTTTTTTTCTTCAAAGATTTTAGTGCAGGAAAATGATAAATTTTTAGTGATACCCTTTTCAATGGCATGTACTGGTAGCCTCTTATTCAACAATTTATTGTTCTCTAGATTCTCTTAGAGTTGAATGTCCAAAAATTGCATCTCAATGCCTGTAGAGAATAGGTTTGACAATACAATGGATTTAAATGTATCTTCGTTTGTTTGCTATGAGATGTATGAGATTTATTTTTTGAATCTTATATAGACATGGAGAATTATTTCTTTATATAATTCCATTTCTTCCATGGCTTCCATGGCTTGAGCCTCTATATTAACTCAATATGGAAAAAATGTTGTTTACAAAGCTCTACTTCTCCTAAGACCTATTCCAATGTGTTAAGAATGTCGAAATTAGTTGTGAACACCTTTTCCTGAGCTCAATAAATTGCATCGACTGAAACTGTTTTTCCCTGGAAAATATCCTCTAAAACTGGAGAAACTCCAGTTAAATTCAATAAACTTGGAGAAACCTCTGAATTTATCGGACCGCCAAATACTCTGCCATCTTAATATGCATAATTAATTATTGTTAACAGTGTATTAGCAGCATACTAATTTCCAGTTAGCACTAATTGCATGATTAGTCTAATTGTAACCCCGACAGATTGGAGGAAGCAGACACATCGTGTGGCTTCCGGCATGGTTTCCGCTAACAGTTTCGAAACCATTAGCTTGACAGTTTCTGTGCTGGTGTCACATGGTGGCATTAACCATGAGGGTTATGATTTATGTTGTATGCTTTCTGCTGGATATAATGTTAACTGTAACATGTTTTTGTTGGAGCATTCACATGGAGGGATGGCCTGCAGGCTGGCCCTCCTAACCACCAACTCTAACCACATTAAACTTTAAATATATGCGGATAACTACATTGGTTAAGAACTAATGCGTGGTATAGTGGTATGTCTGGTGATTTGTGAGGAGCAGTTCCCAGGTTCGACCCCCCGACCTAGTACATAATTTTGGTCCACTGTGTGCCGAGCTCAGTCCTTTTGGGAGGGACATGTGGCAGCCTCCAGGCTTGCCACTTGCCCCCTCCTCATTGGACCACCTTCAACCACTAAAAACCTACCATGTCATCCCTTCTAACAACCAACCAAAACCTGAAACTTAGCGAGCTCCAATTGGATATTGACCAAAATTTGACCTTGCATAGTCACCTGTGATGTCAGCAGTCCATACTACTGGTTGTGCAATGACTATGCATTTTTTTTAATTTCTCATGTTTGTCAAAGCGGACATAACTCAATAACTTCCTCATATGAACTCAGTTTTTAGTGAAACAAATTGCGTTAGGATCATTTTTTTGAGATGGACGAGGACATTCAGGTTTCGAGCCATTCTAAGAATTTTGATTTTTGATCTAGTACTAATTTCCTGATCATTCATCTCCACTAGAAGCCTTTTGGACACTAAAATATACTATCAATTGTTCAAAAGGTGACGGTAAAACTCCCTCACCTTCTTGATCTGCAACCATTTGCATTTAGAAGGCTTTTGTCCCTTGAGTCCCAATTTAAGGTATTCAACATTCCCTCTCTTCGAAGTCCTGGTTCTTTTGTCAACTATGAGATCCTACTGAAGTTCATCAAGATACTATGGAGAAAAATCATCTACTGATGGAAGTTGAACATGCTCTTTTTTATCATAAATAAAAGGAGGCTCAAACAAAATCGAATTCTCAATATTAACAACAGAGTATATTCGCATATAAGGAGGAAAATCAAGCTTAAATGCATTGTTACCAATCTTTTCCAGAATTTTAAAAGGACCATAATGAATTGGCTTAAGATTTTTACCTTCCCCTTGAAGTCTCTCTTTGCCAATATATAACCAAACTTTGTCTCCAATTTGAAATTTGTGATCAATATAGTGTTTGTCATGCCTTGCCTTGTAGTTGATTTGACTCTTTTCCAATTGTTCCTGCACCGTGTGATGTATCATCTGAATTTTCTCTTTGAACTTCCTTGCCTTATCGATGTCACTATGACCATCAATGGTGACATATTTCTCAAAGATGAATTCTAATGGAGATCTTGGCAAGTACCCATAACATGCCTCAAACGGCGATGTGTTTGTGGAAGAATGCTTTTCCCTGTTGTATGCATGATCTATGTAATGCAACTATTCATCCCACAACTTGGGATGTTTGCTATAATATCCTCTAAGAAGATGAATGATTGTTCTATTGACCACCTCGGTTTGTCCATATATTTTTGGATGAAATTCTATACTATTCTTCAACTTTGTGTCCTCATGTCCCACAAATTTTACCAAAAATTGCCAACAAATTGACAATCTCGATCACTTACAATAGAATTAGGAAGACCAAAATGAACCCAAATGTTTTGGAAGAAAAGATGAGTTGTTTGTTTAGCTGTAATTTTCTTTTTACATGGTGTTAGTATACACATTTTTTTAACCTGTCTACAACTACATACAAGTTATCATGACCTTTCCCTAAAAATGGAAGGCCTCCTACAAAATCCATTGAGATACTCTCCCATGGATGTGAAGGTACCTGAAGTGGAGTGTACAATCCTAGTTTCCTATTTCTAGGCTTACTTGTTGCACACAAATAACATCCTCTAATGAAATGAGATACATTATCAAAAATGTGTGTCCAATAAAAATACCTTTGGAGATTCACTACTGTCTTGCCTACACAAAAGTGTCCAACAATCAATTAAGATAGGCCCCTCTAAAGTTGAGGTCATTCTAAATTGGCCCAAGCCCAATACAGTTACAGAGGTAAGAAGCTTTTTAGGGAAAACACAATATTGGAGGAAATTTATTGCTATTTTTTCTTCCATTGCAGCTCCATTACATGCATTAACTACTGTCAAGAAAGTCTTCCACTGGGGAGATGTATAGCAGAAAGCATTTGATTCTTTGAAGCAAAAGATCAGTTCAGACTCAGTATTCGATCTTCTGGATCTTAGACAACCATTTGAGATTCAAGCGAATGCTAGTGACTATGCCATGGGAGAATTTCTTATGCAACATGGTAAGCCCATTTCATTATCTAAAAATTTTAATGGACTTGTGACTAACTATCCCACTTATGATAAAGAACTTTACGCATTGGTACAAATTGCGTGGAAGTGGAAGATGTTTCTTTTTGAGATGTTGAGGATGATGAATATGATGAGGAAGTTGAAGATGGTGGAGATGGAGGAGGCTTTCCTCCATTACCCTTTGAATCCTTCTTATCATCTTTTTTATCTCCGAAGATTCCTTCACCATTTGGAGGCTTAGAACTCTCTCTAGACATTCTAGTGTTCCTCAATTCATAGAGGACTCTAACCATGTAAGTCAAGTCATAGAAAGATTTCTTGAATGCTTCCTCTTCTGAAAGACCTTCAACTTCTCTTGCTCCTGACATGATGCCTGTGGATTTAGGCTTAGTTTCTGGTACTACTTGTACCTCTTCAATCTCAATTGAAGGCAATACTTGAGGTGTTTCAAGTGAAACTAGAATTGGAACTTTGGGTGGAGATTGTGACCTTGTGGCTCCCCTTCTTTTGGGAATTACCTCAGGAGTTGCAACCAACAATTTCCCTAGTCCTCTCTGCAATTTTAACCTTGTAAGAATCACAATTTTGCAACCAATTAAAATGCTACTTGCACAAAACTGAAGAAATCAATAAATAAGCCTTTCCTCTGATACCAACTTGATATGTTATTGAGTCTTAGTTTTTCTATGCTAATTTCAATTATATATTTATAAAAAAGTGCTTGTCCATTACTTCCTGTGCATAGGTTTCCTTAAGTTGTTTGTGATTGGAAACATGTAAATTTTATTAAGTTTTAATGTGACATTCATGAACAAAATAGCATAAAAGACAAGTGTTGAACAACAACAATAAGAAGTATAGAAAAACATCAACATGAACACTTAAACACTGTGTTTTGATGAAGGAGTTCACCCCTCTTGGGCTACATCTCCTTGGTCCAGCTTCCATGGCCTGGGCCTCTATATTAGCTCAATATGGAAAAAAAATGTTGTTTACAAAGCTCTAATGCTCCTAAGACCTATTCCAATGTGTTCAAAATGTCAAAATTAGTTGGGAACACCTTTTTCCTAAGCTCAATTTGGTCAAAAATTGCTCCAGTTATGACTCAAACTATTTTTCCCTAGAAAAGCTCCTCTAAAACTAAATGAGCTCTAGTTAACTTCACTAAACTTGGAGAAACCTCCAAATTTATCAAACCGCCGAATACTCTACCATCTTAATCCGCATAATTAATTATCATTAATTATGTATCAACTACGGAATAATCCATAATTGGTGCTAATTACGCAGTTAGTCTAATTGTAACCACAATGGAATGGAGGAAGCAAATACATGGCGTGGCTTCTGGCATGGTTTCCACTAACTGTTCTGAAACCGTTAGCCTGACGATTTCTGTATTGGTGTCACATGGTGGCATTAACCATGATGGTTATGGTATATGTTGTATGTTGTCCACCAAATATAACATTAACTATAACATGTTGCTACCGAAGCATTCACATGGAGGGCTGGCCTGTAGGCTGGCCCTCTTAACCGCCAACTCTAACCACATTGAACTTTAAATATATGCATAAAACTACATTGGTTAAGAACTTATGTGTGGTATAGCAGTAAGTATGGTGGTTTGTATGAAGTAAGTCCCAAGATCGACCCCCCAACTTGCCACATAATTTTGGTCCACTGCATGCCGAGCCCAATCCTTTGGGGAGGGATACGTGGTGGCCTCCAGGATTTCCACTTGTCCCCTCCTCATTGGACCACCTTCAACCACTAAAAATTTTCCATGTCATCACCTCTAACAACCAACCAAAACCTAACACTTGGTGAGCTCCAATTGGATATTGACCGAACTTTGACCTTGCACAGTCACCTACCATATCAGCAGTCCATACTGCTGATTGTGCATTTTTTTAAATTTCTCATGTTTGGCAACAAGGACATAACTCAATAACTTCCTCATGCAAACTTAGTTTTTAATAAATGAGTTGTGTTAGAATCATTTTGCTGAGACAAACACGATCATTCAGGTTTCGAGACATTCTGAGAACTTTGACTTTTGAGCTAAATATTGAGTGCCTGATCACATAAACCACTCATAAGTGCATTCATAGCTTTTTCATTAGCTATAAAATTCAATTTGGCATCTTTGTCACTAGTTGTTTCCTTTGGTTCTTCAAACCCCATTATCACAGTAGACCAAACTTCTACTCCTAGGGACATTAAATATGTCTTCATTCTTACTTTCCAGAAGGCATAGTTTGTATCAGTAAATAGAGGGGCCTTATTTGTTAAGCATCCTTATTGTCTAGCCATTTTTCTGACTTAGGACCTCCTTCCAATTGTTAGACTGCTACTGAAGGAACTGGACTCTGATACCACTTATTATTTAAAATTGGAAATTACTGAGAGGGGGGTGAATCAATAATTTAATATTCTTTATTTTTTCTCAACTTAATCTTCTTCTTATGTAGTTAATGATTTATGTTTGTTCTCAATAGTTATTGAATTTCTTTTTCCGATTTCAAGGAGAGAGGTTTGCAGATTTTTTTATCAAGAATTCAAAACATCCACACAACATGTAAGAATAAAGCACCGGTACACCCAGGTTGTTAAGATGTGTGTCCCTGATCTTCATGGTAATGGCTCTAGACTAGGAAGGCCATTGAATCATAGCCTTTGCATATGAGGAAAGTGGGATCCCTACCATTAATGTGGCTTACAAGGGATAGCCCCAAATATATATAAGTGTCAAAGCTGTTCCCATTAGCGGACAAGGATATTCCAATCACCTCATAGCCCTCGTGGGTATCATCCCTATATGTCTTCCACCGAGAGGGAGTGGTGTGTGAGACAGAAGGTCCAATAGAAAAATATTTCATCACAATATGAGAACATTCACATCCTCGCCACATATCCTTGGGGAAGTAGACCCATTGTATTGTGAGGAGAGGGGTTGGGACAATATTACATGGAGGACTGGTGGTCGGGCTCTTCCATAATTCGTAAGTATTAGAATGGGAAAATGTTTCTTTACACATATATCTTGACCTCAATGGGACCCAGGATGGAATGGGGTGATAGAATGACATGGAAAGGTGATAAGGTTGTGTGCAGGTGATGTGACACATAGTAGGTACAATGGCCCTTTTGGAGAGCCAAGTAGCCTGAAATCAAGTGACATGTGGCATCCTTAAGAAAGAAAACATGGCTATTATGATGCTAGAATGATGTCAACTTAGGATCTTACGACCTCAAGAGGTAAGAGAGGAGCATCATAAAAGGAAGTTGAGATTGATGGAGAACAAGGGATAAGAAACCTCCCTAGCACTCTATGGCAATTTATATGTATGAATACCTCATATCCCAAGATTCCTTATCATGTATGTGTGTGGCAGAGGAAGTCTAGGTTGACAGAGGCTTGGAGACGACAAGTCTTCCTAGCACTTGATGGCAATATGTATGTCACAAGGTTGCAAACCTCGAAGGTTTCTCATCATTGTAATGCATGTGGTAGAGATAGTCATGGTTAGCAAGGCCAAGGAATGAGACAACAAGTGTTTTCATCCTGCCCTAGAGGCTTGGCATGATTTTAGCATTACGGCCCAAGAAATCATATAATGTAACTTGGCCACAAAACTAGGTTAAGGACTGGTTTGGTAGGGCCCGAAGTGAGGGGGATGATGTGGAAAGTGCCACGGGGGAAATAAAGTGGTTGAGTTGATGACATGGACATACCAGGTGAGGTGAGGTTGCCACGTAATTTCCACATGTGTGCCAAGTGGAAATACCTACTAACGTGGAAAATATATATTACCTAACCCTTGAACGACCATAACTTTTTATCCATAAGTTGGATTGAGTTGAAGAAATATAAAAATTCCATCGTGCTATAATTTAGTTGAAGAAATTATAAAATAGACTTATTTTGTGTTTTCTATTATTAAATTATATTTTTATTTTGTATAAATATTCATAAATTATATGTTATTAATATATATTTAATTAATATTATATTAATAAATTATATTTTTTTTAATCAGAAAAATTAGTAAGTGGGTGTGTGACACGGGGCCAATTATTGTATATGGGTCTATTTATAAGATGTTTGAATAAAAGAACTTTCACTTACATAATTTTACGATTAAATTGGGTGTTGTTTATCGAGGTTATAAATTTGTTTGGAATTTATTTTTCGTTAGAACTTGATGATTTTTTTTCAAAAAAATTGATCGCAGGAGTGTTTGAATTGTTTTTTGATGGCGGAAATGGATTCAACACCACCAAAAACCCCCTAGTCACCCAAAATCTTGAAGCTTGACAGTTGTAACCTAGATTTCTCAAAATTTCTGCCAAAATTTCCACTATTTTCCGAACAAATTTATGACCTCATTAGACTACTCTATTAAATTGTCCAAAAAAATCTTTTATAAATTATAATATCAAATTAATATGTCAATCTTACTTAAAATTTGAAAAAGATATAATGATATTTCTTTTAAAAATTTAAATTTATTCAATAAGATAAGTCAATGTTAACTTAAGTAATTGATTTGAAATAAAGGTAATTTTATTCTTTAAACTTCATTTGATGTTTGTTTAGCAATATGATTAAAATATTTTTTAAATTTAATTACATGAGAAGTGACTAAAACATAATGGTGAAGAGAATACTTTTTTAATCTTTTATTTTTGTAAGTTTAGTGGGACTATATATTTATCATGTTCATTAATCACCCCAATCTTGTCTATCATACTATATTTTATCATTTAAAATATATTTAAATTATACAATTTAAATAACCAATTCATGTTTACAATTTCACCAATTTTTTAAAAATTTACCTATTAAATAAAATTAATTAATTTTAATATTTCATAAATTTTTAACAAATTAAAAAAATAATAAATAAATAACAACAACAACAACCATACAAAACTACTTTACAATTTTAATAATATTTTCTAAAATTTTAACTAAATTTTAGATAAAAATAAAACTAATTGAAAAGAGAATAACGAAAAAGTAACCCTTCCTTAATTTGTCGCCAGTCGTAATAAGGTATTTCCCTTAATCCATCACGAGCCCTAACAAGGTATTTGCAAGTGGTATGTCGATGAAAATTGATCACATCGAATCTCTTAGAATAGAGAAAGACAAATTTAGATATTTGAAGTAATCCTTCTCGAAGATACAAGAAGAATTTAGAGGGGAAGATGGATAAGGTTTTCATTATTTATAATGATTTGATTTGAGCGCAATTGCTATGTCTTATCTTCATTGTCATCCTCTATTTCTATTACTACAAAGCTAATTGTACCTCATCATCTCACTCTCTACACCTATGTAAACATCTTAGGGTTTACATATTATTAAAAGAAAGACTAGTGATATAATAGTACGTTTAATTATATTTTCCATAAAAAAAATTAATATATGATTTTTTAAATGGTTATATTAATTTTGAAATAATGGTATCGAAAAATAATTATATTTTTATTTTAAATATAACGAAAAATATTTAGATTATCATTCCATTATATAAATATGATTAATATTTTACAGTTTTTTTTTAAAGATTTTATGAGTAAACTCATTATATAATTGTTATAATTGAGTATGTTATGTATCTTTATGTATGGATAATTTTAAGATTAAAAAATTCTTTTACATTTTGATTTGCTAGCTAATAATCTTGTTATGATAAGTAGATAACTACCCTCAAATGTATCTCATCCATTTTCTGGTTAGTGTACTTATTAATCTAGCATATTCATTTAATGAATTTGAGTTAGCTATTGTGATGTACTTTAATTATTTTGGCTTTCAAGTGTTTTTATTTAATGTGAAGGTTTCCTAGTATAGATCACAAATTTAAATTGGATTATTCATAATTGTTGGCTACGTATTTCTTCTCTTACTTCACTGTTGATGGTTATCATCTGTCCCTAGTCCATTGTGACCTTCTTGAGGCTTTTTCTTTTGCTATCTAGGAGGGGAAAAAATAGGAGGGTCTTATGATGGTAATTGTGCTCCATGTATTCATAACTAACACTTTTCATCATTCCCTGATGTTTTTCACTCCATATTTTCATTGGTTGTTTCCATTCGCTCATACTAGTTCCCTCTTGGCCTTCCCCCATGAGAAAAAGGGGTTGAATGTACTCGAGGTTGAAGCAACTATAAGAAAAGAAAGAGAATGAACTAAATGTTAAATTGAAAAGAAAGGCAAGGGATGTAAAGCAAGAAAAATCCAATTGTAGCTTGAGCTCTACCTCCTCTTATATATCCACTTGTCCCTAAGAGAATCCATGCATATGACGTATGTCAAAGTAAAAGGAAATCTCAATAAACATCTTGATCTTGATGGAGCAATCAATTGTACATCATTAAAGGGATACTATAGTTTCATTATTCCTTGATAAGTCAATATTGCTTGCTAAACAAACCATATCAAAGTAAGAGAAAAAGGGAAAATTTGCAGGCTTGGAAAAATAAAGGTGATAGAATGAAACTCAAGTAGTTAACCACTCCCTCTGCAAATACAATCATGGAAAATAGTATGCATAACATAGTATAATACTATGGCACCTTTCATGAAGTAAACCCTGAGACTTAACACCTATCAATTGAAAGGGTTGACCCAGGAATCATTCTTCCCCTTATGGTTGGAAACACCTAATAAGGTCATATGACAACCCTCTCATACTTAAGTAAGGTAACTTGTACACAATCATAAGCTAGTAGGACATTGAATATGACACTTGTGTGAAGTACTTTGATGGGCCACCTTGATTTTTTTATGTTTCTTATACCAATAATGTTGATCTCATTTGATTTCTTAAGTGTGTGTTAGGTAATTCCTAAAAGTGCAAACAGGACCCTGTGAGGGATAAGTGATGCTTCTCTAGCACCTTATAAAGTGTGTCTAGCCACATTATATCATGACACATGACATTTTATGGAGGGTTATAAGCCCCTTTAATGAGCATTTTCCTCGGAGAGGACTTAGCACTAATGATGTGACCCTCCTCCATCCATAAGACCTTGCACATAGATATTGGGTGCTAGGAAATTGACATGAGAGATGGTGCACCCTTAAGATGACATTATACCTTTCTGAGGGACATTGCAATCATCTTGATAGTGATTGATGGTGTTTATCACTTAGGACTCCTTTGGAGGGGTAGATTTTCCTTCTACTTTGACGATATCTTGCCCTAGCTAGATGACATCATCCTGATGCTTCATTTGATGAGTACATGAGCGCTTTCTAACGATAGGATTTGGAGAGTTATGTTGTTGATGTGCCACCTCATTTGGGTGAAAATTCATGACTTAAGGGATAAGGTACGTCCTTTGAGCTAATATTTGTGACTTTTATGGAGAGGCGCACCTTTTGCATGATGATGCCACCTTTGGAGGACAATAAACTCACATGTATGGTTTATTTGAGGCTTATTTTCATGTTACTTCATTGATTTGGTTTTTTTTCGGGGTCATCTTGTGACCTATCCAACGTGTATCGTGGATTTAATTATTCTTAGGGATCTCTTATTCTAATTTGAGGAAAACCAACTTGGTTACCCTCATATAAATAATGGGAGTTAATTTCCTCTTGGATCATTGTCACACTTGGATTATTACAACTCTTCATTGGTGATATTCCTCTCTAATGTTTAATGGAGGCTTAGTTGAGAAATTTTCTTATGTGGATGATGTGATGTGATGAGATCTATTTTCATGGATGCTTATGGTGGGTGTTAGATATTGCATGCTGAATTAAGTTTATTTATTTTCTTTATCTTGGCTTTATGTTTCATGGGATGTATATGCTAGTGTTAAGTTAGTTGATTTACTATTTTCTTCATGAGTTAAACCCTTCCACCAAGTATTTGAGGAATAGAGATAGGTTTTTATTTCCCTTATTCACCCAAAAATTTGAGAACTAAATTGAAAACCCTAGGGTAAGTTTATTTTCTATAGTTTAGAACCACTCCAAAAAAAAAAAACCTAGAAAGTCAGTATCATAGAGCCTATTTACCCTAGATTAAGAAGCATTAATAATTCTCATTTGTGGCATTCTCTCAATACCCTAAACTTGTTTCTCTTTCTTTTTTTTTTATGTTAAATAAGGGTTAAATTGTAGTAAAATATTGTGTTTTCTAAACATGTATTGACTTATTTATGTATGTTATAGGGTTAGGTATTGTTTAAAGTGCATTAGAGATTAATTCAAAGGCTTTCAAGCATTTTTTAGCCATTTTCTAGGACTGCTAGCATACTTTTTTTGTCATTATATGTTTTATTAGCCACCAAATTTGTTGTAATTTTGTCCTTAGCTTACCTGTAAACTTATCCTCATTCCATATGATTTTTACACCATTTTAATGGCTAGATTTGTATCTATTATAAATTATTTATTTGTTGCAATTTGTTGGCCCAAAACACTAGTTTATAGTAGGTTTTAGTTTTTCTTGATTTAGTATGTTTGGTTAACATATTTGATACTTTTTAGGTTTAATCTAGCTATTAGATTGAACCATGGGTGATTGGAACTTGAATATTGAACTTACCCTTTCATCCATTGTAAACCCTAGTTTTCCATACCCTTATCCAGTGGATTTTTATTGTGGGATCATCATGGGGAATTTGGCTTAAGATCCTTGGGTTACTTTATCGCTGAGCCCTAGAAGGTAATCCTCCCTTGTGTTGGATTGTGTCCTTCACTAATGAAATGGGAGTACTTAATGGGGCGATAGTAATAACACTCCTATGTGTTTCACATTATCTAGATCACCTAGTGAGGCTTTGCACTAAGTGTTATATGTATGGAATAGTTCATTATGGGCTCAATGAAGTTCATTATCACAATATGGAATAATTATTGAGTAGCATATGCATTCAACATAACTCTAAAAATATGAATGTTGCAATCAAATGTAACCATTTATGAACATTGCAATGCAACATAACCATGGACAAATATCACAATCCAACATAACCTTTGAGTAACATTATAATGCAATATAATCCAACTAGAATATTGCAATATGACATAAACATTAAGGATAATTTCAATTCAATATATCCCTTAAGGGACATCATAATGCAATATAGAAACATAACAAAAATATTGAGGAATATAGCAATTCAACATATGTCAACCAAAATGAAATTGCAAAGTGACATAACATCCATTGAGGAATGTGCCAATCCACCTCACCTTAAACAAACATCACTATGTGCTATATCCCTTGGTGGACATTGTAATGTGACATGACCATTGGGTGGTGATGAAATCAACCATAAACCTTGATGAACATTGTAATGACCATTGGGTGGTGATCAAATCTATAAAACCCTTGATGAACTATGTAATATTATGTAACCCATCCTTGATATCACATTGTAACATAATCATTGAGAATGTAGAAATTTGACATAAATAAACCAAGATGAACATCATCATTTAATATAAGTTAACCAAGATGAACATATTGATTCAACATATGTCAACAAAGATCAACACCAAAAAGTGACATAACCATTAAGGAACATGGCAATCCAATATCACCTTAGAGGAATGTCACAATTTGTCATATCTCTTAATGAACATCATAATGTGACATTACCATTGACGGGTATTTCAGTCCAACATAACCATTGATTAATATCATAATACGAAATAACCCATTATGAATGTTATTGCAACATAACCATCAAGAATGTAGCAACATAAACATTGAGAATTTAGCAATTTGACGTAATTCAACCAAGATGGATGTTGCAATTCAACCTATGTCAACCAAGATGAATGTTGCAATTCAACATATGTCAAATAATATGAATGTTTCATTTTTTCATATGTCAAACAAGATTAATATTGACATATGTCAATTCCACATAAGTCAACCAAGATGAACATATTGATTTCATGTACGTCAATCAATGTGAACACTACAAAGTGACATAACCATTGAGGAACATGGAAATCCAATCACCCTAGAGGAACATTTCAATTTAACATATCCCTTGATAAATTTCATAATGTGCATAACCACTAAATAGTATTTCAACCCAACATAACCCTTAATGAATGACATAACATATTATGAACGATACATTGCAACAGAAGCATCAAGAATGTGGCAATTCAATATAAGTCAACCAACAAGAATGTTCTAATGAGATAAAACCATTGAGGAACATCACAGTCTAGCATAACGCTTGAATAATTTCACATGTGACAAAGCCATTGATGAGCATTACAATCCAACATAGCCCTTAAGGAACATTGCATTGTGGTGTAAGTCAACCAAGATGAACATCACAATCCAACATATGCCTTTAAGAATGTTGTAACAGTCACATAACCCTGAGTGAATGGTGTAATATAACATAACCATTGAGAAACATCAAAATTTGACATAAGTCAACTAATATGAACATCACTTAGTGACGTATTTCATTAAGGTATTAATCCAACACCATAGTTGAGAAATGTCACAATAGGACATAAATCTTAATGTGTCACAATGCAACATAACCATTAATAAATGTTGCAATTCAATATAAGCCTTGACAAACATTTTAATATAATATAGCATAGCATTAACATCATGATGCAACATAACCAATGAGAGACATAGAAATTCAGCATAACTCAACCTAGGTGAATTTTACAATGTGACATAACCATATCATTGACCTCTTAGTGTTACATTATGATACAATTGAATTCAACCTATTAATATTGCAATATGATATAATATTATGGTTATTAATAATATCAAAATGTGACATTTTTTTCAATCTAACCTCGTAATGTAGTAATGTGACATAATTTTGGATTCAACCGCTTAACATAATATAATTAAACATAAAATTCAAATCAAACTCTTAATGTTGCAATGCGACATTATATTGATGTCAACTTCGAACACATTTAACTTTCATTCAAACACTATAAACCACAATTAATCATAGTCAACAACAATTAATCAAAGAGAACCATGCTCAATTTACAATCAACCATAGATAACTGTTAATAATTATATTCAACCAAAGTCAACCATAGTCAAGAACAACAAACCATAATCAAACAATATTAACTATAGTCAACATCATTAATCATGGTCAACCATGTTAACATGTCTCCTCTAGTTAATTTAAATAATATTTTCACTATCAACCACAGTCAATAATAAAAAATATACTGAACCAAAGACAAACATGTTATTTTAGTGTACATGGTCAATTATAGTCAAACTTATTTGATATTGGTCAACAATAATCATGATAGTTAAGAATAGTCAACCACGGCAAGTTAAAGTCAAGCATGGTCAACTAATTTCAATCGTACTTAAACATGGTCCAACATAATAAAATATGGTCAACCATAGTCATTCATGATCAACCATGGTTTACCAAAGTCAACTAAAGTCAAACATAGTCAACTAAAGGAAATCACAATCAACCATGATTAATCAAAGTCAACAACGTTGAAACATGTTCAACCATGGTCAACTATAGTTAATTATAGTCAAACATGGTAAATGATAGTTAACACAATCAAACATGGTCAACATTAGGAAATCATGTTAACCATGGTCAAACCATAGTTAAGCATAATTAATAATAATAATAAATGGGAAAATATAATTAAATGTGGTAAACCATAGTCCATTATGGTCAACTATTATCAAAGTAATTGACTAATAATGGTCAAACATGGTGGATTACTACCAAACATAGCTAGCCCTATTCAACCATAATAAAAAATGGCCAACCAAATCCAACCACATTCAACCATGGTCCCTCAAAGTCAACCATAATCAACAAAATTCAAACATTTGATAGCCATAGACAAGAATAGTGAAACATGTTTGCAATTATACATAACCAATGAGGAACATTACAATCCAACATAACCCTCAAATAATTTCATACTATGGAAAAATCGTTGATGAACATCGCAATCTGACATGCCCTTGAGGAAAATTGCAATGTAACACAAGTCAACCAAGATGAATGTCAGAATTTAGCATATGTCAACCGAGTTGAACATTGTAAAGAAGGAAACCATAAAATAACATGACAATCCAACATCAACCTAAAGGAATGCCACAATGCAATATACCCCTTTATGAACATCATAATGTAACATAACCACTAATGGGAATTACAAGAAAATATAACCCTTAATGAGCTCAATAATGGAATAACCCATTATGAATGTTTCATTATAACAAAACCATCAAGAACATAACAATTTGACATAATCAACCAAGATGAATGTTGTAATGAGGTAAAATCATTGAAGAATACCATAATCTAGCATAACCCTTGAAGAATGTCACAGTGTGAAAAAAAAAATCATGATTGACGCAATCCAACAATACCCTTAAGAAACATTACAATGTGACATAAATGAACCAAGATGAATGTCAAAATCCAACATAGTTCTTTGAGAATGTTGTCGTGAGACATAACCATCAATTAACAAATGTAATGAAACATAATCATTGAGGATCAACCAATTTAACATAAGTCAACCAAGATGAATGTTACATAGTCATTAGAGTAAATTTGGGATCTAAAATTGGGCTCCCAAATAAAATATGACAACTAATTATCTTTGACTTTAGAAATCCATCTCAGTGATTACCAATGACCCAATTTTTTGGACCTTTATTGATTTTTGAATCCTAACTCATCAACAAAAATTTATATTATAAAACCTATTCTAAATCTCAAATTTATCTCATTAATACATATGTTATTTCATTGCAAGGATAATTATCTTTAATTAACAAAATAAAGAACAGTTAAAATTTCCAGATTTAACAATCATCTAATTTGATACTCTTCTCCTCATTCATTGTGATTTAGCTCAAAATTTTCATTAATTAAGAAAAGTGTTTTGGTAAAAATCACATAAGAGAAATTTTTGGCCAACGCATTTCGAACCAACAAGTGTGGTTCATCTTCAGGACCAAATGAAGTGGCAAACCATGGAAAAGGCTCAAATAGAGAGCAATGTAGAGACCAAAATTTCAACAGCTATATTTGAACAATAATATTTAACTTATGATATTAATATATTAAAAACAAATATTATTAACGACTATATTACATTGGTATTTTTTGAAAAATAGTAATTAAATTATGATATTAGTCTATTAATTTATTAAAACAAATATTACTAAGTAACAACTATATCAAAATTTTCATGTTTATTGATGTAGAGACACTCGAATTATCATGAGACACATGAAATATCATTAAAACCAAGATTGGGTTTGAAAAAACCACTATAAATATTTAATATAGCTTGAAGATGTCATTATAAAAGAAAAATACAAAATCACTTAGGTTAGCATGATAAGATAGTGATGAATGTAGTCGATTATCAAGGAAACAATATAATTTGATAGAGTTAGTCTTCCTATTCGAAAAATTTAAGATACCAATGACGTGAGAGACTTCAAATATTCTATACTTTCAATTTTAAGAAAATTGTAAAGGGTGGGAATATTAACAAATTCTAGGAATTGATCCTCTTGTACTTATAAAAACAACTAATATAAAGAGGAGTGCCCAAAATAAGAAAATTTTTTGCTTTCAAACCCCTTACTATTTCTTTTAAATTAATCATTAATAAATTCGGAGATGTTCATCTCAACATCAACTTTATAGTAAGTGTGGATGAAATTCAAGTGAGCTTTTAGAGGTGGTACAATATTATGTAGTTAGAATAACTAGTGAGGGCAATGTTATAACGAGACCTAATACCACCCTTGAATAAATATTCACACAACACACCTAACGAGAGCGTCAGTTACCTACTATTGAAGCTTCGAAATTCATTGCAACAGCATGGGAGAAGACTACCCAGTCCAAACCTTAAAGCATCTCCTTTTCCATTTGGAATGGTGGTTCCAACTGGTTCAACTAGCTCCAGTTACCTACTCTCAATCTCCAAAATGGCTTACAATATGACCTTCATCCACCAATGGAGAAGATACATTGGATCAACCCTCTTGCTGATCAAGCAAGAAAGTGATCCTTAAGCTGATATGGGGCTCAGCCAAGCCACTGCTAAAGTTTGCCTCTTTGGGAAGAGGACTTAAAAGAATATAGAAATTAATCTAAATGAAAACTTATTCTATAATGCAAGCAAAAGGAACTAAATCCTAATCCTATCTCAATTAGGCAGATATAGATCTAACCCAACCGAGAGCAAGATATTTAAAGTATTGGGATTTAAATATGTCTGGCTTATAATGAATATCAAGCTAACAAAATAGTTCAATTAACTGACATTATGAGTACTAAAACATATTCTATACAGAGACCTCTTAATTGAAATAATCAACCAACGACAGTTAGGAATAAGTTCATATAAATGATATTGATTATTTAATAAGTAATTCGAATAATTAAACAATAATATGTGGAAAAAGTTCACAACATATTACTATTCGTTAAACCAATATTAGAAAATAGATTTACGAGTAAATAGTTACTCAGAAATCAGAATTCAACCCATAAGAGCAGAGATAAATAATAACATATGATTGAGACAAATTAATCATACCGACAAAATAGCACAAATATGAATAAAATGACACATTCCTGCCATCATAAAATGAAACTAGTATTTAAAACAATAGTATTAGAAATACCAATTTATTGAATCCATTTCTCTGGCTCTTCTCTCCAACAGTCCTTTACATTGCTTGAATTTTTGTTGTTACAACAAGAGCTACAAAAGTGCAAACTCTACCCATCATACATAATTCAGAATGTAAAAGAAAAATCCTCAATAATATCCAGATCTCAGATTTTTACTCCTCCCACCTACAACTCTAAATCCATATTACATAAGTGCTTTTAGAATTCCATAATTGCAGAGGAGAGAAGCACTTATTACATTTTACAATCTGCTATTTATAATAGTTTCCAAAAGAATTCTTAACAAGAAAGTTTGTTGAAGAAGAAATCTGTTTAATCAATTTTCAATGGCTCAAAATTTTATTTTCAATTGTTGGAGCATTCTCATTGTTTGAGATCTTTTTCTCTTCATATCTTCAGCTATTTTCCTACAAAATCAAATCAAAACAAAATTAAAATGTAAAAATAAAATCAAAATGCCAAATCTAGAATTAAAACAAATCTAATTAAATTTAATTAAATAAATATTTGAATAGAAAATCTGAGCTTTATATTGATTCTTGTGATGATTTAATTGGTCAAGGATATCATTAATGAATTAATTTGCATTCAGAAGAGGTTTGAGTAAATGAAAATGCGGAAAATAAAACTCAGAAAAAATAGTTTTATTTAAAAATTCGAAGCTTGATTTTCTGCTGGATTTTATACCTAATAAATGATCAAATCTATTAATGAAACCTCCTCAAAAATGTTTTCCATGATTTTATCTTTCCAATGAGCCATCATATGCCTCATTTGGCCAAGTAAAACTTAATCTATGAGTCTCCAAAGTCGATGAATCAAAACTGCCAGAATTATGGAGTTTCTGTTGCCTAGGCTAAAAATAGAATTTTTAAATTAAATTCTAATCCTAAATTAGATTTTAATTATTTATTAATTAATACTAATATAATTAACATACAATAGGGTAACTTTAGGGTTTGAAGTGGCGCGACTGCAAACAAATTAGCATCGAAGACCAGGGTAGGGGGATGTGTGCCTCCTGTGATCGACCAGATCAGAGATTGCAAAGCAGATCAAATGGCAGGACCAAAATAGAAGAGAGATGAAGGCGTCATGGTAGGGGAAATAGGGAGGGGAGAGATCCCCTCCTACAAAAATATCGCGGCAGGGGAATCAAACGGAAAGGGAATACAAAGCGGCCCAAGGAAAAATAACAAAGATCCACCGGTAATGGGAACCCAATGGAAAGTAGGATTAGGTGGCAGATGTCTCCCAAGAACACTGAAAAAACCCAGGTTCATAATTCCGAATAACAAACTTGAAGAATATAGAAGCTATATGAGAGATCATGCTTTAATCTGTAAGTTTATAGGGTTTTGGTTGTCCGAAAAGGACCTGTCGAAATGGATACATCAAAGATGGAAACCTAAAGGGCATATAGATTTGAAACTAGGGGCAAAAGGTTTTTTCACAGTTATATTCTCAAATCTAGAAGACAAGGAAAGAATATTCGAAGGAGGACCGTATTTCATGAATAATGCAGGCTTATTTATGAGGCATTGGGAGGACTGCTATAATCCAGACAAAGAAAGAATGTTAGCAACACCCATATGGATAAGACTATTTGGACTACCAATAGAGTTTTGGGACCCTGAGATCCTAGAAGGAATAGGTAATACAATCAAAACATTTTTTAAAGTAGCAGAGACCACAAAGAGAGGGCGATACACATCCTATGTAAGGATATGTGTATACATGAACATAACAGAGCCACTACCGGAGTATATAGAGCTAGAATATCATGACGAAGTGTGGCAACAACCGGTGGATTACGAACACATCCCATTTTGCTGTAGAATATGCCATGAATATGGCCACCTCTTCAAACAATGCCCCTTAAATATTGCAGAGGAATCAACCGAGAAAAAAGAAGAAGAGAAGAAGGGGACAGAGGCAACTGAAGGGATGGAAGAGGGTTTTAAGGAAATACCCATAAGAAGAAGGCCCAGAAAAGGGTCGCCTAGGATGCAGCAATCTGTCAAAACAGCGCCAATAGAAAGCCAAAACAAGTTCAAAGCCCTCCAGCAAGAAGAAGGGGAGATGGAAAAGGAAGAAAGTGATGAAGAACCTATGGAACTATTAAAAGAAACAAAAGAACAAGACTCAACCCCGATAAGCATAGAATAAGGAGGGACAGAGGAGAACATGGACACGCCCAATGAGCAATCTCAGATGGAGGTCGATCCCCAAAAGGACAGAGGAAGTGATGAGGAGTGAATAATGAGAAGACTACTACAGGAATGGAAGAACCTGGATGAAATATTTATACCAGAAGATCAAAAGCAATTATATAAAGAGATGTTTCAGAAATACAAGGAGAAGGTAGGAGAACTCTCTGCAAGTCAACCGGAGCAAATAGGAATGCAAGGAGCTCAGAGTATCAGAATGGGCAGTACTGGCAAAGGAGGTAGAAAAAGAGGTAGGCTTCCAATGAGTGAAACCATTCAAGCGGTAGGGGAGATGATGGTAAACTCAGGAAGAGTCATACCTCTTTTAGAGGTATTCCAACAACCATCCAAAATTTTAAAATGATAATCACAAGTTGGAACATCAGAGGTCTTAATAGCAAAGGAAAACAGAGATATCTGAGGATAGGTTGAAGAAAGATAAACCTAGTATAATGATAATCCAAGAAACAAAGATCAGCTCCCAGAAGATGGAAGAAATAATGAGAAGATTTAATATTCATTATGAGGTAATGGGCCAGGATGCGGCAAGTACTATAGGAAGGCTGGCAGTTCTTTGGAATCCTGAGGAAGTACACTTCAAAAACTGGGTTAGCCTTCCTCGAATTCTCTCAGGAACTTTTAGAATGATAGGATCATCGGAGTGGATACTCCTTACAGGCATTTACGGCCCGCATCTATCAAGCGAACGAAGAAACTTTCTTCAAAATATGAAAACAATTCAAAGGCTTTTCCCAGAGATGCCATGGATCGCAGGGGGGGACTTTAACATGATCACAACCACAGGAGAAAAGCAAGGAGGATCAAAAAGACTGGACCAAGACATGGAGGCTTTTGGTGAGATGATAATGGAGCAAAGATTGGTAGATATTCCCACAATAAATGGGATCCATACATGGAACAATAGAAGAGGGGGCAGAAATCAAATAGCATCGAGACCAGATAGATTCTTAATATCGGAGAAAATCATCAACAAAGATGTATTTGTAGAAACAATGATCCTGCCTACCATGGGCTTAGATCACTGGCCCATCAGGCTGGAAATTGACATCAAATCGAGCCCAAAAAAATGCCCCTTCAGGTTTGAACCGTTCTGGCTCAGGAATCAGTAGTTCATACCAAAGGTGGAGGAATGGTTGACTCAGAGCCAACAAAGAGGATGAAGCAAGATGCATACCTTCCAATTAAAACTAAAAGAACTCAGGGAAAAAATCAAAAAATGGAACAAAGAGGAATTTGAGAATATATTCAAGGAGAAGCAGCACTTAATGCAAAAAATGGGAGAGTTGCAACAAAAAATTATAGCAGAAGGCCGAAGTGAGGAAAGAAGTAGAGAAGAAGGAATATTGATTAGCCAACTAGAGGAATGGAGAAAATAGGAATAAATATTATGGAAACAAAAGTCTCGTATAAACTGGCTCCGCGAAGGAGAAAAAAACACAAAGTTCTTCCACCAAGCCATGATTCAACACAGACAAAGGAATAGAATTTTCTCAATCAAAAATGAAGAAGGGCAACGTATAACTAAGCATGAGGAAATGGAACAGGCTCTAGTTGGATATTTTAAAGACATCCTGACCAAACCTCAAGAGGGTAGAGAAGAAGCTATAGGGAGGGTCTGCAATGAAATTCCAAAAATGATCACGAGGGACCAGAACATGGCCCTGATGAGGGCAGAAACCCTGGAGGAAGTGGAGGATATAGTGAAAGGAATGACAAAAAACAAAGCCCCAGGACCAGACAGATTTACAGTTGAATTTTACCAAGCAAGCTGGCACTTCCTTGGACAATACATCCTGGAGGTGGTAGAGGAATCTCGCAGACACCAGAAGGTATGGCCGGGTCTAAACTCAACTCTTTCAACCCTTATTCCTAAATCTACTAACTTGGAAACTGCCCAAGGTTTCCACCCTATTGCTCCGTGTAATGTAATATATAAAATTATTGCTACATTAATGGCTAAGAGATTGAAACCAATTCTCTCTAGCATAATCTTCCCGGAACAAACTGGGTTTGTGGAAGGGAGACAAATTCTAGATGGTTTGGTGGTATCTCAGGAAGTGATTCATTCTCTGAAACAAAAAAAGGAGAAGGGAATGATGATAAAATTGGACCTCTCAAAAGCGTATGACTGTCTAAATTGGAAGTACCTCAAAACAATCCTAATGCCATTTGGCTTTTGTAATAGATGGGTAAACTGGATTTATAATATGATATCATCTCCCAATTTCTCCATCCTTTTGAATGGGTCACCAACATCAACCTTCAATGCCACAAGAGGTCTGAGACAGGGGGATCCTTTATCCCCTTTCTTGTTCATAATTGCAGTGGAAGGACTAGGACGATACTTTAAATTAGGGTTGAGGAAGGGGAAAATCAAAGGAATGAGGCCATGGGGAAACAACTTACCCATTACTCATCAGCAGTTTGTCGATGACATCATGCTTTTTTATGTTGTCTCTCTAAGAGAAGTTAAGAGGGTAAAGCGGATTCTAGACCTCTTCATGGAAGCATCGGGCATGGAAATTAACAAGGATAAATCTTGCACTTTTCTTTTCAACACCCCAGAAACGATTAAAGCCCACCTGACCAGAACTTTGGGCTTCTGCTCTGGCGAATTACCTACAAAATACTTGGGAAACCAATTAGCATTAAACCCTCTAAGGATAGCAAACTAGTAGCAAACTGTGGAAAAACTCAAGAATAGACTAGCAAACTGGTCCTTCTGATCGCTGAACATAGCAGGAAGACTAGTGCTCCTTAAATCAATTCTCCAAGCAATTCCCATCTATCCTCTTTCAACAATGGCAGTCCCCAAAGGAATATGTATAAAAATGAGAGAAATATTCAGAAAATTCATCTGGGGTGGTCCTAAACAACAAAGGAAATGGGCCCTAGTATCATGGAAAGGCCTGTCAAAACATAAAGAAGAAGGGGGACTAGGTCTCAGGGACCCAGGTATCTTGAACCAAGTTCTAGGGGCGAAGCTGTGGTGGAGATGGATGAGAGGTGGAGAAGATTTATGGAAAAGGATATGGACCCAAAAATATAATATGCCCATAACTACTGAAGGCATTCTCAGACTGGAGGAAGTCCCAAGAGGATCCATAATATGGGACCTGGCCAATCAGAATAGAGAAATTATAGGCAGACACACCTTCTGGGAAGTTAGGAACGGAAGCATAGCCAAATTTTGGGAGGATGCCTAGCAGCAAAGGGAATGAATGATAGAGATACAAGGCCTGTAGAATACATATCAGAAGGCTGTAACGAAGGGATTAAAGTATGTCAAGGAATACTGGAAAGAAGAGGGGCAAGATGAGACTTGGCGGACTTGGAGGAAACCAGAAGAATGGGACAGCAACATAGATCATGAGCAGAAGGAGAGAATAGTAAAAGAAATGGAATCAAGAAGAATCAAAATTAGAACCGGCCCAGATATACTTAGATGGGGGAGATCCACAAAGGGAACCTTCATGGTGAAGGAAGCTTACTATCTAACCACCCGTCATGAACAAGAAGAGGATGCTCTAGAATGGAAGAAAATATGGAGGAACAAGTGGTGGCCGAAGGTAACTATGTTTGCTTGGTTAGTAGGGAAAGGAAGAATCCTGACATGGGACCAGATACAAAAACGGGGATTCCAGGGACCTCCTAGATGTAGCCTATGTAAACAAGACAAAGAAACGCAGGAACACCTTTTGAACTCATGTCCCTATGCCCAGCAGCAATGGGAAGAAGTTAGGAACCTTTTTGGAAAGTCAAACAGAGATCCCCTTGATATCAAACAAACCATCTTCCAATGGGGGAAAGGCCAATTCTCAAGCCCAGTGGTGAGGAGATCCTGGTGTCTTGCAGTGGGATTTAATATATGGCTTATATGGAAAGAGAGAAATCAAAGAATATTTCATGATAAATACAATCCTCCAGAGATGATTTGGAAAAGAACGCAAAAACTAATAAGGGAAACTATTCTAGCAGAGACCTGGGAGGAAGAAGACTGCAAAACGACCCCTGATGAAGACTGAATTTTAGCCAGCCTAAATATGGAATATAACATGGTGTATCCCCAAAAGAAAAGAAACTAGGGAATTTAGAACCAAAGCCCTTCCAAGTTCAATTTCCCTCGCAAAAACTTCATAAAATTAAATTTTGATGGGGCTTCTAAGGGAAACCCAGGGCCAGCAGGATTCGGAGGTATCTTCAGAGATAATGAAAGATGCACTAGATGGGTTTATGCTAATCGGGGGGGCATAATGACTAATAATGAAGCTGAATTAATGTTAGCCTACCAAGGTATCAGAATAGCAATAAGAAATGGATATACAAAATTGGAAATTGAAGGAGACTCACAGCTAGTAGTAGAAATGCTAAGAAAACCAAACAATGGGAAGGATTGGGAACAGGTAGCAAAGAGCTGGAGGACAGCAGGGTTAATACAGGACCTGGTATATATAATGAAATGCATTGATTATAAAATTATTAACCACATTAGGAGGGATGGAAACAAAGAAGCAGACTTCCTAGCTAACTGGGGATGCAACAAGTAGGATAGAAAGGTAGACAATATATGGCCAACCCTTATGAACAAGCCACGATGGGAGACTCTCAACTTAATCATTACTCAAGATAATAATGAATTTGCGGTTCTATGATAAAGATTACCGATGGTCCCCGATCGGGGTGAAAGAGATGGTGGCGTGTGAAATCATTATGAAGGCAGGAGGGTGGCATGGCAGGCCACCCTGCAATAACATAATAACACAGGACGATAGGGTGGAAGGCAGGCTAATAATGATACCGAGAAGTAGCGAAGACAGAGCAATGAAGGGAGAAGGTAGGGAGAATGGTGGTGTTCAATTGATGGGACGCAGGATAGCTGGCACAAGACCAAGAAGAGGAGGAGATGACGAGAATGGAGATTGCAAGGGGCAAATAGAGGAGTTGCGGAAAGGTAGAGGCTAGTAGACAAGTAATGAAACTTGGCATGAAAAGAGGCATGTAGGTGAGAAACTGTCCATTAATCTCTGTGATAACACTGACAAGAGCAAGGAAACAGGAGGTGGTTTAATAGACGTAGAAGATAGGCAAAAGGAGAGAGACCGGCCACCCATACACTGTAATTTTAGGTAGAAAACTAAGAGGGAAAGTATGAGAAAGGTAGGGATAGAATGGAGCATGGAAGGGCGCTGGACAAAGTAGGATAAGAGTACGCACGACCCCCGGGAAGTTAATGTTCAGAGGCAACCGGAGATGGAAAAGAAGACGGGATGGGAGGAAGAGAAAACTCTTGAACAGAGCTACCACGTTCAGACTTGGAAAGGCATAATGGGGAAGATCAGGCATCCAGAGGAAAAGCAACAAGGAGAGGAAAAGAACCTGGGAAAGAAAACTAAGGGGTATGGAGGTGAGGGGTTCTCTAGAACTTCATCCTTCGAAGCGGGTCAGGGAAGCAAGGCAACGGTTGAGAATAAAACAGTCAGTATAGGCCGGGGAAGGGGCCACAGGGGCCGAAAGCGAGGTCATCAAGCAGGCAGTCAGGATCAAAGTACCCCATCACCAGCTGGCAAGAAACGTGGCAGGAAAATGATGAATCATAAGGTGCAGGAGGCGGAAAGAGTGTACATTGAAGAAACCAATGCCGACATCAGGAGGATAATCCAAGAATTAGAAGCATCGAACATGCAGGAGGATTCGGACCCTAAAATGGAGGATTGGGGTAACCTGATTCCAAACCCAGGAAATACTAGGAGTCACCTATCTTTGTATAAGCAGGCCCTACATGTTTATTGGGTGTTGAAGAGACTACTGGCTAAAGAAATGGAGCAAGTGGCTATGGAGTTGGCAAAGATGGCCTAGGGCATCCCAAATTTGAAGAAAGAAATGAAGAACCTACAGATAACTCTACTCATGCAGGATAGCAAGTTAGAGGAGATTCAACAACATCTACAAAAGATAGTTCTTGTGCCAAAAGAAGAAGACAATCCGCCTGGAAATATGGTAGACTAATCCTCCTAGCTATGTTTAAGGTGTTCTTTGTTAGATCACTGAGAGCAAGCTCTCCTTTTTCTATTCATAGGTCTTTATGTCGATAGGAAACAAGATTAGCTTTTTTGGCAATATAGTGCATTTGGCTTGGACAAGAAGACTTATTCTTTTTTGTTACTAGATAGCTTACAAAAACTTAAGATGGCCAGCAAGCCTGGTTTCCCTTTGGGGCGGGTTGAGGTCACCAAATGTATGTATTTGTTTCAATCCGATTAAATAGATAATGAAAGGTCCTTCTCTAGCTTACAAAATATATATATATATATATATATATATATATATATATATATATATATAGATATATATATATAACTAACATACAATTAATTTTAATTTAATTTATTTAATTATATATTATATATTAATTTATTTATTTATATTAAATTTAATTTACATATTATAACATAAGTTAATGTAACATTACATAGGCCATTTACTAAAAATGAATTCAAAACAAATGAATGTGAGAACGACTTAAAATGAAAGTCATGGTTTAACTTTGATCGCATCGCATGAAACTTTCGTATTGCAATCGCATGAAACTTTCAATCGGGGGTTTGTAAAATATTTGCTTTATAAACTTGTGATGCGATGAACCCGATAGATTTTATAAAATTTTATATATTTTTTAATCGGGGTCTAGGATTGTTGTGAATTGGTGGAATTATGGAGATGAAACAAAGTGGGGCCCACTTAAAGTTGGATTCTCCTATTATAAACCATAACCACTTTGGTAATAAAAAAAGAAATGAACTACAACCACTATGATATTTTGAGATTTCGGGATTGGTAATTTGTTTCGAAATAGGAAATTGGAATAAATTACCGAGATTCTAAAAAAAGGTGTTTTTAAGTGTTTTAAAATTTTGCTAGGTTATTTAGCAAGATCGTTAGAGAAAAAATAAAAATTCAACTAACGATTAATATTTACAATAAATGTATTTTTGATCTAAATTAATTATAATTTTTGTACATTTAATACATTTTTTAACCCAGATGACACAAATGATCAAACTTCAAAGGTATACCATTTATAAACTGGTTGACCAAATGAGGCAAAACATGTATCGATGGAAAACTTGCCAAGAATAGAATTCAACAAAGTAATCAAAACAGAAATCTGAAGAAAATGAAAAAATGGCGAAATCGTAGGACAATTAACTTAATGAAAATCATAAAAGGCATTTAGCTAATAATTTATAGAAAGGCTCTCCATTACTTGAGTCAATAAGTCAAGTAATGTGGGGTGTTAGGTTTTCCCTACAACAATGGCAACACATTGGGAAGAACTAGTTATCTCTCGTTAAAGATAATGAATTTTAATTTACCCATAGGTTAAAAATAATGGAAATCACAAAATCATGTAACAATAAAATATTTCCATATGTCCCACATAAATAGATCAAGCAATATGAGTCTGTAAAGATAAGTACTCAAAGAAGACTAAAGTAAAAGTCATGAATCCAAATTTGAGAAAATTTGTTTTAAAACTACCTTATAAAATAATAGAAGAAGGTAGAGATAGGAGTTTTTGATAAAGCATATATCCATTTTATGATTTTCTCTGACATTGCTTCACATCGAACGAGCCTGAACAATACCCCGTGAAGTTGTCTTTTATGCCATACAAGCCTAGTCCTGCTACCAGTGAGCATTCATAGCCCCGACGGGTTTACTTGTATTTCCCACGCTTCCTCCTTAATCACTCTTTTGATAAGTGTATTTTCAAGCTTTTATTTTATAACATATTTGAGTGAAAGAGGTGGGATGGTGATAGAGATTTATGTTTAAAGGAAATAATACTTTTATAATGTTTGCTCCGAATTCTTTCCTCGCAACTATCAATCAGAAGCTTTTATGTGTAGGGGTGGGAGGAATTCATTGTGTTAAACTCAAATCAATTCTTTCCTTGAAAAAATAAAATCAATCACCTAGAAAATATGTGTGTTCCTCCATGAAAAATATTCAAAGTCAGATGATCTTCTGGTTCTATAAGGATACGTCTTTAATGATAAATGAAATTTACTGAAATGGGTAGAGTTGAGAGATTTCCCATGTATGTCAATTTCCGTCAGGTGATGAAAAAGGTTTTTCATATAAATCATGGTAGAGTCATCAAAATGAAATCAAAACTAAAAGAAAAAGGAAAATAATTCTTACACTAAAGTAAGATAAGAAATCATCAAACCAAAATAAAATTTGAAGAAAGCAAAAACTGAAAGAAAAATCCAAATTTAAAAGATAAACTCCATCAAGGCTACTTATACAAATGTCTCAACAAAAGAGATAAAATAAAATAATCATGTGAATGTTCTTTCTTTTGTTGAGATTTAGATAAATTTTATCTTGCAGAGTTATAAGAATTTTGGCTTCTGATAGTAGTGATGATAGATAATATATTAAATGAGAAATCTCTTTCTACTGCAAACTTTCTTGTTTCGAATCAAAACTTGCAAAAGCATCTTAATCATTTTCGAATAAAAGCAATTCTTAAGGAAACAATTAAAGGTTCAAAAACTCCCCAATTTAGCTAATTCAATGAGGATCATTACTACTTCTTTCAATAATCTCAAAGCAAACTAAAAAAAAGAGAATGAAATTCAACAATGATTTGGTAGAGACGCAATAGGTTCATAAAGACCTGCAAAAACAGAGTTCAAGATCAGCAAAAATTAAAAATGAAACTACAAACAAAAGTAAAGTAATGAGAATGGGTACATGAAACTTGCCATTGGAGAATTGTACTTAATCTTACCTGGAAGATATCATTTTATCCAATACTAGCTAACTTCTTACTTTAATTAGAATTAAAAGCATGAAGAAGCTGAACTAATTGAAATCTTATTAACCCAAAATAATCATTTATTTAATCTATACTAAAACAAGCAACAAACTAGAAGAAAACAATGTTTCATGTTCTAGGAATATGAAGTGAATTGAATTCATCAAAGATGAGAATGAAAGGATGTTTTTTAATTAATCACAACAATGAATGTTCTCATAATATTATAAGTTTCATATCAACTCCATGATTTTCATAAATATTTTAGAATTAAGACCAAATCCAAGATAATGAAATACAGGTGTGTAGATAGGGAGGTCTTGAATTTCATATATTAAATATAGAGCGATATATCTAAAACTCAAATATAAGAGAAATAAAATGATTTAACCACGTTGCAATTTTGTTAGTCTTTTATACAACACAACATTTTATCGAATTTTTCGCATCGCAATTTTGTTTCCCATGCATAGATTTCAATCTGCGATTTTTACCTTTACCGATATGAAATCGAGTAATATATGATAGTTATCTCACAATGGTAGAGAGACATATATCATATTTTATCGCATCGGTGAATCTTAAGGCAAGGCTTCATTTGAGTTTTGTGACGCGATATATTTGTTGCGATATGGGCATATGCTATGTGAAATTGTGATATCACAATTGCGATGTGAATATATGTGATGCGATAGAGTGATCGCAATATCGAAGAATCAAATATAGAAGGTGTTAAAAGGACACGCCGATATTATTTTGCTATTGTGAGGATGTGATGGATGACGTGGCTCACTGGTGGGATCAACTTTGAAGTTTATAAGAAATTGACAATCGCAAGATTTTGAATACGGGATGTAATATTGTTGATATGTAGATATGCAATATGGAACGAACCTGATAATTTAATTATATGGATTTAATCTCATATCGGATCCAAGACCTCAGAACTTTTAAATGTAAGCCCCAACCAAAATTGCGATGGACGCGATATATTTTATAACTGGATTTAAATGGCATATCAGGTCCAGGACATCTAAACTTTTAAAACACGTGTTTCAACTAAAATTTTGATTTATGAACGGATGTGATATCATTCAAAAATGAATTTAAATATGGTATTGGGTCCTGGATTGTGTGGAAATCACAACACTTCAATTGATGATTTATATGAAATGTCCAGACATTAGGATGCTTTGATAATGCTACACAACAATCCATCGAGATTGGGATGTTTTAAAGTATCCAATTTACATGGAAGTGCCCAAATATATTTTTCCTTTTTATAAAAACTCCATTCAATAATTTGATTAACCATCAGATTATTTCATCGGAGGAAGATGTTATCACGACTTTCTCATGACAAGAGTTGTGATTTTATAATGATCCAACATGAATTCCCCGATAACTTATTTACAATGCCGGAAGCTGCGCATGCCTTTTTGTGTTGTGTGTCTCTAACAGAGTTGGGACTATTCCCTTTTGACTTGAGACTCACTTTCACCCTCTCCCTCTACAGTGAAGGAACTTGGACACAAGTTACACAAAGCACTCACCAAGCACACGAACCTCGCTATTTGAAGACTAAGTATACCACTCTCATGTGTTGACAAGCAAGAGCTAAGGCATATATTTAAGATAATGGCAACCAAGCCATCATAGCAGATGGGACTCCAAAACCAAATGGTGTGAGATCTAGTTGGGACATCATAACGGGGAGATCCCTTGAATGTTGGCGGGTTAATCATTATTTTATTTTTACTATTAAATCAACCGATATCTTTCTTAATTCCAAATCTATATAGCACTAAGAGAGATCAAATCTCTATCTTAAGGTGAAAACCTCTTTTAAATTGAAAAGGTATTTGATCCCTCTTAGGGTTTAGTAGATCTAGAGTTAAGATGGATCTAGGTTGGTTTAATAATATCCTTTAATTAGGCCACATTAGAGAAGAATACCATGGGAACAAACCATGGGTTAAGAATACCAAGGGAAAAAAACATGGGCTGGAGAATTTTATGCCTTTAATTTTGTTTTATTTAATTTTATTTTAATTGGGTCAAAATGTTAAATTTTACAACATCTCTACTATCAGTGCAATAATAGTGAATATGGTTTATAATGAATATCCAAAATTCAACATAATATTTATTCTTATCTTTTATTTCTAAAAACAAAAATTATTTATATTTATATTGACTTTTATTTATTTTTTAATATGATGTACATTTTTACAACATTAAATTCATCACACAACTCAATATTATGTTATGTTATCATTATGTTCAATGTAATCTATTTAAAGAAGATAATATAGAGTATCTAGATGCATATGAGGGAATATTAATGAATGTAATGTGTTTGTGCCAATGGAATAGGTCCACTGTGTAATTAAAGGGAAATAATATAATACTAATGGATAGTTGGCATAGATTCCTATTGATACTCATGAAAGAATATAAATACACATGAATATCATACACATCCAATACAATAATACCCATGTACATATTTATACCTTGTCATGCATATTGTTAGATGTATATTTCAACTACCCTTTACTATTATATTATTTTCTTCTAATTACATAGTGGTTCTATTCCATTAATATACCCACATTACATTCATTATCCCCTTGGGTATTATAACAACCCCGACTTAAAGTTTCATTCAATAAAGGATATTAAATGCAGAATAAGACCAAGGTCATGGGACACATATTCCAAGATGAATGTTGAGAAAAACAATATAGTGGGCATAACTTTTGTGGCTATTAAAATTAGCAAAGGCATTGGATAGCGATCACATGGTCAGAGGTGGAATATGGTTGGATACACCCAATAAGAGAGGTAGTGGTTATGGGTTCTATTTTAGTTCTGGTTCAGAGAGATATCATGGTCATCATCACCATCATCCTTACAACATAAGTGAGAGTGAGTACTTTCCAGATGAGTTCAAGAAAGCTAAGCCTCCTACATTTTATGGAGAGCTAAAGAAACCAGAATATGCAAAAGCATGGTTGCTTGGTATGAAGAAGTTCTTCGACTTGCATGATTATAAGAAGAACATGAAAGTCAGGATAGTTATTTTCAGTCTCTAAGGGAATGCAGATATCTGGTGGGAAGATGTGAAGTGTGTTAGAGGAATCAAGGTAGAAGCATTGAGTTGGCATGATTTTAAAAGACTCTTCAGAAAGAAGTAATTATTTGAGAGATATTATGATGGAAAGGCTAAGGAGTTCTATGAGATGAATTTGGGTTCCATGAAAAATGAAGAGTACACGACCAAGTTTATGGAGTTTTTGAGGTATGTTTCTAACCTCAAGGGTGAGAAGACGAAGGTTCAAAGGTTCATCAGTGGACTTCCATTACCATTCAAGGATCGGATTGAGTATGATGAGCCTTGGTCATTGGAGGAAGTAATTGGGAATTTGAAGCATTATTATGAGCTATCAAAGTGTAAGTTTGAGCCTAAGCATGATTGGAAAAGGAATGAAAATTCTACAGCAAAATTCCCTCAAAAGTAGGAAATACCTCAGGATGTAGGTAAGAAAGGAAATGTGGCTCCTTACAAGAAATTTAATGCAATAGAGAAGGGACATGGACCTCAGCTTGGAGAGAAGAAGAATAAAGATAATGGCAGTGAATCGTTGCAGTGTTGGATTTCTAGCAAAGATCACCGTAAGAGTGATTTTTCATTGTACCACAATGGTAGACCTCAGATCTATAGTGCTCAAGAGGTGCAGACAATTAGGTATGTTGGTCAGAGCATTCCTCGGATTTATGCAACACTTGATAGTAGGTCAGTGGATCATCAAGCATCCATTATTGAGATGGAAGGTTAGCTATTTGATCAGGTTATTTCCATTTTTATTGATCATGGATATAATTATAGTTATGTTAGTCCCGACCTAGTAGACAAGTGTGGCTTGAATAAAGAAGTGCATGTAAAATCTTGTTTAGTGTAGTTGGCTACAGGGACCAAGAAAAGAGTTCATCATTGGGTGAGAGCTTGTGCATTTGAGCTAAATGGTATGCCTACATCAACACATCTAAATTTGCTTCCTTTAGGATCATACAATATGCTTTTGGGTAGGGATTGGTTGTTTACTCACAAAAATAAGGTATATTGTTATGAGAAGTCTATTGAGTGCTTGGATGATGATCAGGAGAATAGAATCTTGTAGGGAAATAAGAATCCAACATTAGTAAGCATGGTCATAGTTATGAAGGCTAAGCGTAGTTATAGAAAAGGGTGGATATTGCTTGTAGTGCATATCTCCAGTGATAAGAGGAACAATGTTGAAGATAATGAAATCTTGAATAGGTATCTTATTTTGTAGCAGTTTTAGGATTTGTTTCTAGTAGAGATATTAGAGTTACCGCCTCATAGGGAAGTGTATTTCTCTATTGAGTTGGTACCAAGAGCAACACTAACATGAAAGGCACCTTATAGCAGGAGAACTACAAAGTTGAGATTGAAACTTAAGGAAATGCTTGATAAAGGATACATAAGGCCAAGTGTATTGAATTGGCGTGCACCCGTATTGTTTGTAAAGAAGAAGGATGGTACTCTCAGATTGTACATTGATTACATGAAGTTGAAAAAAGTGACTATCAAGAAATGGTATGCTTTGTCACAGATTTATGATTTGTTTGATCAGTTGAAGGGAGAAGCAGTGTTCTCAAAGATTGATTTGATATCAGGATATCATCATGTATGCATCAAAGAAGAGGACATTTGTAAGACCACATTCTATACCATTTATGGGAATTATAAGTGTGTGGTGGTTCCCTTTGGTCTTACTAATGCTTCAACCACTTTTATGTGTTTGATGAATAATGTGTTGTGTCCTTATTTGGACAAGTTTGTGACAATGTTCATTGATGATATATTAAAATATTTATAAGATTGAGATTGTTGAGAGAGCATTAGTTGTATGCCAAGATTATAAAGTGCAGTTTCTTTCAAACTAAAGTTCATTACCTGGGACATGCTGTTCCAAGGAAGGTACAACAATGGACCTTGAAAATCTTAAATCTATCATGGAGTGGGAAACTCCCAGGAATGTGGATGAGGTCATATCATTCATGAGACTAGGAGGTTGTTATAGGAGGTTCATCAAGAACTTCTCATGGATTTCCTATCCTATTACATCCTTATAGTGAAAAGGGAAGAAGTTTGAATGGACTTATGAGTGTGAAACTAGTTTTGAGTAGTTGAGTTTCTTACAAACGCTTCGATGTTGAAGAATGAAGATCCTGATAAGGATTTTATGGTATGTATAGATGCTTGCAAGAGAGGACTTTTTAGAGTCCTAATGTAGGAAGGGAAAGCAGTATGTTATGAGTTAGCGAAGTTGAATGAGCATGAGGAGAACTATGTGACTCATGATCTTGAGTTAGCATCTATCATTCATGTCTTGAAGATGTGGAGGCATTATCTTCTTGGAAGGAGATTTATTCTAATGAGTGATCATAGTGAACTAAGGTAATTGTTTGACCAACCTAATATGGATTCTAGACAAGATAGATGGTTGGCTACCCTCAATGAGTTTGACTTCGAGATTAGATACATCAAGGGCAAGGAGAATTGGGTTGTAGATTCTCTTAGTAGAAGAGTATAGTTGAATCATATTTCAGTTGTGAGTTCATATGGGATCTCATGGGATAAATCAAGAAATAATCACAGATGCTCACAGATGCTCACAAACAATCCCGGATTCTCACAAGCCTTCCTCTCTGTCATCCAAGCTCTTATTTCCTTGCGTTGTTTCTCTTGGGTGATCCTCATGTTACCAAGTGGAAAACTGATCTCGCACGTTGTCAAAGTTGTGCGATCCTCAAGGAATCTTTCCTTTTGCATGCATGAGTTTTCTTTATAGGAAATCACATGCAACTGATAATACATTGTCCTTGACATTTAGTTCAACTAGGTCTTTTTCAGAATAGACATGCATGAGTTATTGATGAGGGAATCTTTAGTTATCTAAAGTACACTAGTTGAGTTCATGCATGCATCAACTGACTGATAACTCACAATTAGTTCCTCAAATAGTTTGGAAATAATTTAACTTGACATAACTCAGTAAACTAAGTTAACTAATTACAACTTATATAACTCAATCTTATCTCCTTAATTAAGGGATAATCTCCTTAATTTAAGGGATAACTATTTCATGACTTCAGAAAGACTTCTAACTTGAATATCTCCAACTAATTAATCCATAATGAATTAATTAATTATTTCCAAGCAGCTAGTGAGACTAAATTTGATTTTAATTCACAATTTTAATTCAAGGACAAATTAAAATTGAAATATTCTTGTTGTCACATTTCAACACTCCCTCTCAACAAAAAAGGGATTATCTGCCACCCTGGTCCTGTCTCTATGGAACTTGAATTTACACTTTGAAAATGCCTTTGTCAAAATGTCATCATCTTGCTCCGTTGTCGAAATATACTATAGCAACATGATCCTCCTCACTACATAGTCTCTGAGATGATGATACGAATGTTGATGTGCTTGGACCTATCATGAAACACTGGATTCTTAGAAAGTTTGATACAACTCTAGTTATCACAATAGATCATAGTTAGATCCATCCTCTGATCAAACAAACCAACTAGGATTTTCTGCATCTAAATGGCCTCACATGCTACTTGACTTGCAACCATGTAGTCATCCTCTGCCGAGCTGAGTGCAACTGACCTCTGTTTCCTGTTGTACCAAGAAACTCCCGCTGACCCAAGGTTGAAATTCCATCCTAATGTGCTCTTCTGATCTAATGGACTCCCTACCCAATCTACATCAGTGAAGCTCTGTAGCTTCACTCCCTCTTTCCGTCTATACCATAATACATACGGAGATGTGCCTTTGAGTTATCTCAATACATGCTTTTCCACCTTCCAAAACATCTTGGTAGGCTGAACCATGGCTTGACTCAGCTGGTTCACGGCATAGCACAAATCTAGTCGTGTGTTCACTAAGTACATTAGTGAACCCACAAGCTGCCTATACACAGTAGCCTCCACTACTTCTCCTGAAGTAGCATCCTCCTTCCTCCAGTTACCAGCTAGAGGAGTCTGCATGGGCTTGAACTTATCCATGTGGAATCTCCTAAGTATCTCGTTGGCATACTTGCCTTGAGACACAAACAAATCCCCATCCTTCTGCCACACTTCCATGCCAAGGAAGTAATGCATGAGACCCATGTCTTTCATCTCGAATTCTAATGCAAGGTCTTCCTTACAAGACACGATCAATTGATCATCACCATTCAATATGAGATCATCAACATAAATTACGATGATCAACAACTTACATTTCACCACGATGTTTTACAAGTTCGCATCCACTTCACACTTTGAAGCCCAACCCAGTGAAGTAGTTTTCTATCTTGGTGTACCAAGCACGAGGTGCTTGCTTCAACACGTACAATGCTCTCTTCAGTCCGCACACTTGCCACTCATGATCGAAGGTCTCAAAACCTTATGGTTGCTCTATGTACACCTCTTCCTCAATCTTTCCATTGAGGAATGCAGTCTTCACATCCATCTGATGGATCTTCCAACCCATTTGTGCTAATAGTGCCAACATCAATCTAATAGATGAGTACCTTGTGGTAGGAGCAAAAGTCTCATCATAGTCAATCCCCTCGAACTATGAAAAGCCACGGGCAACAAATCTTACCTTATGCTTCTCCACACTACCATCAGCAGCTTTCTTTACCTTGTAAAGCCAACGAGAACTCACAACTGAGTTCTTCTCCGATCTCGGGACCATGTCCCAAACACTGTTACGAACTATGGAGTCATACTCCTCCACCATAACATCAACCCAAATCAATGGCTACACTGCTTCCTCAAAGGAAGACGGCTCGGTCTCAACACATTCCCCAACAAGGGCCATGTATCCAGTGTACCTCTTAGGTGACCTCCTCTATCTGTGTTGAGAAGATGGTGCTCCCACATTCTCTCTCGCATCCTCCAACAATCTGTCAGCTTCTCTTATGTGTTTCTGTCCATCTCTGGAAGACTCTTCCTGAGTGGATGTCTCCACTCCTGGAACCTCTGCATGTGGCTGCTCCGCATCAGTCTGAGGCTCCTCCTCCTTAGGAACCAACAGTTCCTCCACAGCCTATAGTTGGATCTCCCTCTCAAGGGAAACTCGCATGACCTTCTGCTCATCAAACTTGAGATCTTTGCAAACCATTGTCCTCTGACTGGTAGGAAAGTACACCCGATAGTTGTGAGGTGTATCAGTGTACCCCACAAGTATCCCCAACTCTGCTATTGGCTCAAGCTTCTTCCATGCATCCTTTGTCACATGGAAATATCCTGATGAGCCAAATATCCTGAAGTGACCCACATCTGGTCTCTTACCAGAAAAGGCTTCCTCTGGTGTCTTCATCCCAAGTATGCAATGCAAGCTTCTATTCTGAAAATAGACCTTTGTGTTGCATGCCTCTACCCACAAGTGAAGTGGTAGGCCTTGGTCATGCAACATCGCCCATGTTGCCCCTACAATAGTTCTATTCTTCCTCTCAGCCACCCCATTTTGTTGTGGGTTATGAGGTGTTGTCAACTCTCGTTTAATTCCTTCCACTGCACAGAAGTCCTTAAACTCTTGAGAGACATATTCTCCACCGTTGTCGCTTCTCAAGGCCTTTATCTTCTTCCCTAACTCTTTCACAACCAAAGCTTTTAACTCACAACTTTGTGAAGATTTGGTCCTTCTTCTGCATGAAATAAATCCAACATTTACGAGAAAAATCATCAACTAAAATCACATAATACCTTTGCTCCGCCATGGATTCCATTGCTTCGCCATGGATTTCGTCGAGAATGGTCCACACAAATCAATATGAACTCGCTCTAAGATAGCCTTTGCTTGACTGTCTTGATCATGAAAGGAATAATTTGTGTACTTTCCTAAGGTACAACCTTTGCATGTGTCAACTTGCACAAGTTTACCTTTGGGAAGTCCTGTAGATATCTTCTGCATTATATTCAAAGCCCCATGATGCAAATGGCCCAACCTCCTATGCCACAACTCGCCAGTATCTTTGCTTTGCACCAATTCTACTTTAGTACTCAAGGATGCACAATCATCTACCTCTAGTTTATAGAGATTCTTCACCGGAATCCCTATCCTCTTTGTCTGACCCGTAGCTATGTGTCTTAGGAATGCCTTTCCTTTATTGAAGACAACATCATAGCCTTTGTCCTCCAACATCATGATTGATACCAAGTTCTTCTTCAAGCCAGGCACATAAATCACATCTGTCAAGGTGAGAGGAGCTCCATGCTCCCTCTGAAAAGCAACCGCGCCCACTCCTGAAACACTATACCTTCCATCGTCACCCATCTCTATGAGCATCTTGAGGTCTTTCTCCTCTAAGGCACTGAATAAATTTTTATCACCGGTCATGTCGAATGAGGCTCCACTTTCAAGATACTAGACACAACCCATCATTGTTGACACCATGCATGCAATGAGGGTAAAGTCCATTTTGAACTGAGAGGCTAACACCTCACCTTCCAATCCTTTCGAGGATCCCTTCTTGGACTTCTTCTATGGGAAATTAGTCGTATAATGTCCCATCTCATGACAATTAAAGCATCTCACTTCAGACTTGTCAACCTTCTTCCCTCCATGAGAAGAATTCGATTTGGAATGGGAAGCATTCCCCTTCCCTTTCCTTGCATTACTTGCTAAGGAAAAATTTTCTTCATCATCATTCTTGGATGAAGAACCATCTCGTGTGCTCCTCCTAATATCCTCCTGCATTAGATCCAACCACAGTCGTTCCCAATCTAGTAGTTTCTCCCTTCCATTCACAAAGTCTTGGTAGCTTTTCCAACTCTTTGGAAGGCCAAGGAGAGCAAGGCTTACCATATCATCATCGACAGTAGTTATTCCCACACAACTAAGCTCATCTCTGCAGGTAGTGAGCTTATTCAGATATGTGGAAATAGCATCACCCTTATCCATCTTGATTCTTCGAAGCTTATCCTTAAGTGCCAATTTCCTCTAGTAGCTACTGCTCTGGTAGAGGTCCTTCAATGTCTTCCACACTGAAAATGGAGTATCCTTCCCATGGAGACTCGAGACAATATGGTCTCGAACTCATTCAAGGATGATCGTCTCACCTTTGCCACACATTTCTTCCACTTAGCCAACTCTTGTGCATCAGTTGAAGCTAGCTTTTGGATTTCTTGATCAATGAATTCCTTCAAGCCATTGTCTTCTAATACAGCCTCCATGCAGTCTTTCCATGCTATGTAATTTTAGCTACCTTCCAAGGCATACTCAAGTCTCAAGCCATTGAACGCCATTGGCCAAACTTAAAGTATGATAAGAATTCGATTTTTCACCTACAACCCCAAACTTCAAACTTCGAATTCTCTTCTCCGTATACTGTTCCCAACTCTGATACCATGTAGAAATATTGACTATAGATTAACCCGATAATGCAATATAACCAAAGAAAAATACTATAATCTACTTCTAATATCAATTTGCAGAAGCTTAAATATCGATCTAAACAATATAACCAGAAGAAGAAGAATCAATGCACAATACACAAGAAAATACTTTGGGGAAAGCCTCAGCTAAAAACCCCATTATCCGTATTATTACATGAAGTGGAAATACATAAGAATTCTACAAAGCCTTAGCTCTCAGTACAACCCTCGTAGATGCTCACAGACAATCCTGGCTTCTAACAAGCCTTCCTCTCTATCCTCCAAGATATTATTTCCTTGCGTTGTTTCTCTTGGGTGATCCTCTTGTTACCAAGTAGAAAACTGATCTCACACTCTGTCAGAACTGTGCAATCCTCAAGGAATCTTTCCTTCTGCATGCATGAGTTTTCTTTATAGGAAAACACATGAAACTGATAGTACACCGTCCTTGACATTTAATTCAACTGGGTCTTTCTCATAATAGACATGCATGAGTTACTAATGAGGGAATCTTCAGTTATCTGCAGTGCACTGGTTGAGTGCATGCATGCATCAACTTACTGATAACTCACAGTTAGTTCCTCAAATAGTTTGCAACTAATTTAACTGGACTTAACTCAGTAAACTCAGTTAAATAATTACAACTCAAATATAACTCAATCTTATCTCCTTAATTAATGGATAATCTCCTTAATTTAAGGGATAACTGTTGCATGACTTCAAAAAGACTTCTAACTTCAATTTCTCCAACTAATTAATCCATATTGAATTAATTAATTATTTCTAAGCAGCTGGTGAGACTAAATTAAAATTGGAATATTATTGTTGCCACATTTCAATATGAATGTCAAGAAAGTACAATATGAATAGACAAAGGTGGCACAATTGGAGACCACTTTTAGGAACCACACGTTAACCTGGTATATGAAATATAAGAACACCACACCAAGAGGAAAAAGAGGAGCAATGGGAGAGATCAACCAAGCATTACTAAAGGAACTCAAAAAGTTGAAATTGTAATCTCAATGTATTATAGAGATTAATGAAATAATACAATGTGTTAGTGAGATAGTATGGGACTCCGATCCGAGGTTCAAATTCTTGTTAGGCCATTTTTCATTCCTAATCCCAAATGCACAACATCAAGAATGGTTTATTGTAGGTTTATTGCCACATATATGTATTTTTCTAACTTGGAAGAATTTTTCCACGTAGCTTGAACCACTAGAGACCACCATGAAGTTAGAGGCATCCCCTACAAGTAGTTTCGATGAACTAGAAAACCCCAACACAAACATCAATCACTCAAACATGTGTTTAATTCAAACTTGTGTTTTATTCAAACCTGCATTTTATTTCAGACTTGCATTTTAATTCAACCATTTGCTTGGAATGGATTATTCACACAGACATTTTCCTTAACTATGTTTTCCCTTAACTACATTGGAACCCACGGTCTTGTAACTACCAATCGGAATCAAATTTTCTTAAAAAAAGACCATCGTTAGCATAACGAGTTGAGTTGCATGTGGTAGTATGTTGAGGTAAAGTGTTGAGGTAATTCATTGCATTTCACATGGTAAATGTTGGAGGTAATGTGTTGTGGTAATACGTTGAGGTTGAGTTGCAATATAATGCATTGAGTGTTGAGCATTGAGCTTAGGTGATGCATTGAGCGTTGTAAGAAAATTAAGTTCCTAGGGCTCAAAACCCTAATTCGATTCCTTGATGTAATGATGATTAAGCAACCATATTTCCAATAATACTTCAAATACCATTATTGTTCAATAATACTAATGATTAAGAATTAATATGTCTGCAACGTTGAATACCTATTGTGCAGCAATAATGCCAATTGAACGTTTGATAATGATAATAATGCCATAATAACCATTAATGTTACTGCAAGGAAATTAATGTTGAGGGAATCAAATACTTCTCTAATAGAAACGTTGCCATGGAATATATGAACATTGCATATAATTATTCCTCTGCACATTATTATTCTGCTACACACAATTATTCCACTACCTGAGGAGATTTCATGATATCTCATAGAATTTTAATGCTGCTCCAATCCACTAGCTGTCAATATTATGTATGGTGATGTCTTTCTGTCCCTGACACCTTTACTTCAGTCAAATTTTTTCCTTCATAATTGCAATTAAACGTTACCCTTCTTTGTCCCTACCATACTTTCCTTGGCACTATTCATACCTTATCATGATATATATAAATCATTTTGAGTGCTTGGTTCTCTTTGATGGATGCCAATTTTTCTCTTTATGCCTACTTTCTCTGATTTCTTAAGCTTTTATGTATCCCCCCCCTTTTTTTTTCTTCGAAGATTTTAGTGCAAGAAAATGATAAATTCTTAGTGATGCCCTTTTCAATGGCATGTACTGGTAGCCTCTTGTTCAACAATTTATTGTTCTCTGGATTCTCTTAGAGTTGAATGTCCAGAAATTGCATCTCAATGCCTGTAGAGAATAGGTTTGACAATACAATGGATTTAAATGTATCTTCATTTGTTTGCTATGAGATGTATGAGATTTATTTTCTGAATCTTGTATAGACATGGAGAATGCTTTCTTTATATAATTCCATTTCTTCCATGGCTTCCATGGCTTGGGCCTCTGTATTAGCTCAATACGGAAAAAATGTTGTTTACAAAGCTCTACTTCTCCTGAGACCTATGCCAATGTGTTAAGAATGTCGAAATTAGTTGTGAACACCTTTTCCTGAGCTCAATAAATTGCACTGACTAAAAATATTTTTCCCTAGAAAAGATCCTCTAAAATTGGAGGAACTCCAGTTAACTTCACTAAACTTGGAGAAACCTCTGAATTTATCGGACTGCCAAATACTTTGCCATCTTAATCTGCATAATTAATTATTGTTAACAGTGTATTAGCTGCATACTAATTTCCAGTTAGCACTAATTTCATGATTAGTCTAACCGTAACCCCGATGGATTGGAGGAAGCAAACATATGGTGTGGCTTCCGGCATGGTTTCCGCAGTTTCTGCAGTGGTGTCACATGGTGGCATTAACCATGAGGGTTATGATTTATGTTGTATGCTTTCTGTCGGATATAATGTTAACTGTAACATGCTTTCGTCAGAGCATTCACATGGAGGGATAGCCTGTAGACTGGCCCTCCTAACCACCAACTCTAACCACATTGAACTTTAAATATTTGAGGAAAACTACATTGGTTAAGAACTGATGTGTTGTATAGTGGTATGTCTGGTGGTTTGTGTGGAGCAGTTCCCAGGTTCGACCCCCCCAACCTGCCACATAATTTTGGTCCACTGTGCGCCCAGCTCAATCCTTTTGGGAGGGACACGTGGAAGCCTCCAGGCTTGCCACTTGCCCCCTCCTCATTGGACCACCTTCAACCACTAAAAAACTGCCACATCATCACCTCTAACAACCAACCAAAACCTGACACTTGGCGAGATCCAATTGGATATTGACCAAACTTTGACCTTGCACAGTCACCTACAACATCAGCAGTTCGTACTATTGGTTGTGCAGTGACTATGAATTTTTTCTACTTTCTCTTATTTGTCAAAGCGGACATAACTCAATAACTTCTTCATACGAACTCGATTTTTAGTGAAACAAATTGCGTTAGGATCATTTTTTTGAGACGGACGCGAACGTTCAGGTTTCACGCCATTCTGAGAATTTTGATTTTTGAGCTAAATACTAAGTGCCTGATCATTCCTCTCCACTAGAAGCATTTTGGACCCTAAAATATACTATCAATTGTTTAGAAGGTGAGGGTACAACTCCCTCACCTTCTTGATCTGCAACCATTTGTATTTAGGAGGCTTTTGTCCCTTGAGTCCCACTCTAAGGTATTCAACATTCCCTCTCTTCGAAGTCCTGGTTATTTTGTTAAGTATGAGATCCTACTGAAGTTCATCAAGATATTATGGAGAAAAATCATCTACTAATCATAGTTGAACATTCTCTTTTTTATCATCAATCAAAGGAGGCTAAAAAAAACTCAAATTCTCAATATCAACAACAGAGTATATTTGCATATAAGGAGGCAAATCAAGCTTAAATGCATTGTTACAAATCTTTTCCAGAATTTTAAAAGGACCATAACGAAATGGCTTAAGATTTTTACCTTCCCCTTGAAGTCTCTCTTTGCTAATATATAACCAAACTTTGTCTCCAACTTGAAATTTTTGATCAATATGGTGTTTGGCATGCCTTGCCTTGTAGCTGATTTAACTCTTTTCCAATTGTTCCTACACCGTGTGATGTATCAACTGAATTTTCTCTATGAACTTCCTTGCCTTATCGAAGTCACTATGACCATCGATGGTGACATATTTCTCAAAGATGAAGTCAAATGGAGATCTTGGCAAGTTCCCATAACATGCCTCAAACAGTGATGTGCTTGTGGAAGAATGCTTTGCCCTGTTGTATGCATGATCTATGTAATGCAACTGTTCATCCCACAACTTGGGAGGTTTGCTACAATATCCTCTAAGAAGATGAATGACTGTTCTGCTGACCACCTCGGTTTGTCCGTATATTTTTGGATGAAAGTCTGTACTATTCTTCAACTTTGTGTCCTCATGTCCCACAAATTTTGCCAAAAATTGCCAACAAATTAACAATCTCGATACCTTACAATAGAATTAGGAAGACCAAAATGAACCCAAATGTTTTGGAAGAAAACATGAGTTGTTTGTTCAGCTATAATTTTCTTTTACATGGTGTTAGTATACACATTTTTTTTAACCTGTCTACAACTACATACAAGTAATCATGACCTTTCCCTGACAGTGGAAGGCCTCCTACAAAATCCATTGAGATACTCTCCCATGGATGTGAAGGTACCTAAAGTGGAGTGTACAATCCTACTTTCCTATTTCTAGGCTTCCTTGTTGCTTACAAATAACATCCTCTATTGAAATGAGATATATTATCAAACATGTGTGGCCAATAAAAATACCTTTGGAGATTCACTACTGTCTTGCCTATACAAAAGTGTCCAACAATCAATGAAGATAGGCCCATATAAAGTTGAAGTCATTCTAAATTGGCCCAAGACCAATACAATTATAGAGGTAAGAAGCTTTTTAGTTGAAACACGATATTGGAGGAAATTTATTGCTAATTTTTCTTCCATTGCAGCTCCATTACATGCATTGACTACTGTCAAGAAAGTCTTCCATTGGGGAGATGTATAGCAGAAAGCATTTGATTCTTTGAAGCAAAAGATCAGTTCAGACCCAGTATTGGATATTCCGGATCTTAGACAACCATTTGAGATTCAAGTGGATTCTAATGACTATGCCATGGGAGCATTTCTTATGCAGCATGGTAAACCCATTTCATTTCATTCTAAAAATTTTAATGGAGTTGTGACTAACTATCCCACTTATGATAAAGAACCTTACGCATTGGTACAAATTGTGTGGAAGTGGAAGATGTTGCTGTTTGAGATGTTGAGGATGATGAATATGATGAGGAAGTTGAAGATGGTGGAGATGGAGGAGGCTTTCCTCCATTACCCTTTGAATCCTTCTTATCATCTTTTTTTATCTCTAAAGATTCCTTCTCCACTGGGATGCTTAGAACTCTCTCTAGACATTCTAGTGTTCCTCAATTCATAGAGGACTCTAACCATGTAATTCGTCATAGAAAGATTTCTTGAATGCTTCCTCTTCTGAAAGACCTTCAACCTCTCTTGCTCCTAACATGATGCTTGTGGATTCAGGCTTAGTTTCTGGTACTGCTTGTACCTCTTCAATCTTAATTGAAGGCAATACTTGAGGTGTTTCAAGTGCAACTAGAATTGGAACTTTGGGTGGAGATTGTCACCTTGTGGCTCCCCTTCTTTTTGGAATTACCTCAGGAGTTGCAACCAACAATTTCCTTTCTCCTCTCTGCAACTTTAACCTTGTAAGCATCACAATTTTTCAACCAATTAAAACCCTACTTGCACAAAACTCAAGAAATCAAGCAAATAAACCTTTCCTCTGATACCAACTTGATCTATTATTGAATGTTAGTTTTTCTGTGCTAATTTCAATTATAGATTTATAAAAAAATGCGTGTCCATTACTTCCTGTGCATAGGTTTCCTTAAGTTGTTTGTGATTGGAAACATGTAAAATTTATCAAGTTTTAATGTGACATTCATGAAAAAAATAGCATGAAAGACAAGTGTTGAACAACAACAATAAGAAGTATAGAAAAACATCAACATGAACACTTAAGACAATGTTTTGATGAAGGATTTCACCCCTCTTGGGCTACATCTCCTTGGTCCAGCTTTCATGGCTTGGGCCTCTATATTAGCTCAATATGTAAAAGAAAATGTTGTTTAAAAAGCTCTAATGATCCTAAGACCTATTCCAATGTTTTCAGAATGTCGAAATTAGTTGGGAACACCTTTTCCTGAGCCCAATTTGGTTGAAAATTCCTCCAGTTATGACTCAAACTATTTTTCCCTAGAAAAGCTCCTCTAAAACTAGAGGAGCTCCAGTTAACTTCACTAAACTTGGAGAAACCTCCATATTTATCGAACCGTCGAATACTCTACCATCTTAATCCACATAATTAATTATCGTTAATTGTGTATCAACTACGAACTAATACATAATTAGTGCTAATTACGAAGTTAGTCTAATCGTAACCCCAATGGAATGGAGGAAGCAAATACATGGCGTGGCTTTCGACATGGTTTCTGCTAACTGTTTCGAAACCGTTAGCCTGACGATTTCCACGTTGGTGTCACATGGTGGCATTAACCATGATGGTTATGGTATATGTTGTATGTTGTCCGCCGAATATAACATTAACTGTAACATGTTGTTGCCGGAGCGTTCACATGGAGGGCTGGCCTACGGGCTGGCCCTCTTAACCACCAACTCTAACCACATTGAACTTTAAATATATGCATACAACTACATTGGTTAAGAACTGATGCATGGTATAGCGGTAAGTATGGTGGTTTGTATGAAGTAAGTCCCAGGATCAACCCCCCAGCTTGCCACATAATTTTGGTCCACTGCATGCCGAGCCCAATCCTTTGGGGAGGGACACATGGCAGCCTCCAGGATTACCACTTGTCCCCTCCTCATTGGACCAACTTCAACCACTAAAAACTTGCCATGTCATCACCTCTAACAACCAACCAAAACCTGACACTTGGCGAGCTCTGATTGGATATTGACCGAACTTTGACCTTGCACAGTCACCTGCCACATCCGCAGTCCATACTGCTCACTGTGCATTTTTTTTTTAATTTCTCATGTTTGGCAACGAGGACATAACTCAATAACTTCCTCATACAAACTCAATTTTCAATGAAACGAGTTGTGTTAGAATCATTTTGCCGAGATGGACACGACCGTTTAGGTCTTGAGACATTCTGGGAACTTTGACTTTTGAGCTAAATACTGAATGTCTGATCACATAAACCACTCATAAGTGCATTCATAGCTTTTTCATTAGCTATAAAATTCAATTTGGCATCTTTGTCACTAGTTGTTTCCTTTGGTTCTTCAAACCCCATTATCACAACAGACCAGACTTCAACTCCTAGAGACATTAAATATGTATTCATTCTTACTTTCCAGAAGGCATAGTTTGTATCAGTAAATAGAGGGGCCTTATTTGTTGAGCATCCTTCTTGTCTAGCCATTTTTCTGACTTAGGACCTCCTTCCGATTGTTAGACTGCTACTGAAGGAACTGGACTCTGATGCCAATTAATATTTAAAATTGGAAATTACTAGGGGTGAATCAGTAATTTAATATTCTTTATTTTTTCTCAACTTAATCTTCTTCTTATGTAGTTAATGATTTATGTTTGTGCTCAATAGTTATTGAATTCCTTTTGCCGGTTTCAAGGAGAGAGGTTTCCAGATTTTTTTATCAAGAATTCAAAACATTCACACAACATGCAATAATAAACACATGAAGACATATATAAGTGGAAACCCCAAAGGTAGAAAACAATGAATTTTAGGTTGAAAGTGACATGAAGGCAAGAGTAGGATCCAACCTATAAGAGGCTCCTACCTCGAAGAAGCTCCAACTCCCACAAGTTTTCTCCAGGCTACAACTTACAGGAGGCTCTTACCTCAATAGGCTACAACGTATTTCTTTTGAAACTACAACATAGAATGGGACATAAATATCTCAATCACAACATCATGTTACAAATGTTGGCTACCTCATTTACAGTTGTGCTATCAAGTCTACTACTGCATTGATTCTCCTTTTCACTTTGCATCTCTTTCCTTGTTTCTCATCCTCTTTCTCATGCAGATTATTTTTCTTCAAAAAGTTCATTTTCCATTCTACATTGTACATTTTATAAGCAAGCCAGCTTGGTTTTTTGTATTCTTTGCAAGAATATGAAATGAAACATTGTCTCTTAGACTTCCAAAAACTTCTCACAAGCTTGTCTTTTCACTTTTAGTTCTGAAAATTATTTGTAATACAAAATAGAGGTGAACTAACAACTCATTCAGTAACAATTACAAGAGACAAATCAGATTTTTATTATCTACATTTTTTGTTCAAAGAAATATATGTATTTCAGCTTTTGTCTCAATGCTTAGCCTTCACATTGATTAACATAGCCTTTTCACTTCACATCACTTTCAACCTTTTATATTCAAAATTCAACATTTATGTATACTTTCCATTCAACATGAATTATCAACAATGTGCTTAGTGACATCAATAACATTCATCGACATTAATCAATCATCTTAACTTGACATCAATGTGAATATTTCCAACAAATTGATGCATATTCATTTCCATGATGTAAGAGATGTGGAATCTTTGTTTCACTGGTTAATTTATTATATTGAAATGACTTATATCACTTGGCCCTAGGATGTTGAATTATTTAAATGAATCATGCATATATATATATCTATATATATATATATATATATATTATAATATATATATATATAGATAGATAGATAGATAGATAGATATATATATAGATAGATAGATAGAAGGGATGTGGAAAATTACTATCATATTGTCGATGGACTGATATGCCAATATGTTGATTTCCTTTAAGAATATAACACTGGTACACCCAGGTTGTTAAGATGTGTGACCTCGCCTTGATCTTCATAGTCATGACTCTAGACCGGGGAGGCCATTGAATCATAGCCTTTTCATATGAGGGAAGTGGGATCCCTACCGTTAATGTGGCTTACGAGGGATAGCCCCAAATATATCTAAGTGTGAAAGTTGTTCCCATTAGTGGAAAAGGATATTCCAATCACCCCATAGCCCTCGTGGGTGTCATCCCTATACGTTATCCGCCGAGAGGGAGTGGTGTGTGAGACAGAAAGACCAATAGAAAAATATTTCTTCATAATATGAGAACATTCATATCCTCGCCACATATCCTTGGGGAAGTCGGCCCATTGTATTGTGAGGAGAAGGGTTGGGAAAATATTACATGGAGTACTGGTAGTCGGGCTCTTCCGTAATTCCTAAGTATTACAATGGGAAAATGTTTCTTTACACATATATCTTGACCTCAGTGGGACCTAGGACAGAATGGGGTGATAGAATGACATGGAAAGGTGATGAGGTTGTGTGTAGGTGATGTGACACATAGTAGGTACAATGGCCCTTTTGGAGGGCCAAGTAGCTTGAAATCAAGTGACATGTGGCATCCTTAGGAAGGACCACATGGCTATTATGATGCTAGAATGATGTCAACTCAGTATCTTAGGACCTTGAGAGGTAAGAGAGGAGCATCATAAAAGGAAGTTGAGATTGATGGAGACCAGGGGATAAGAAACCTCCCTAGCACTCTATGGGAATTTGTATGTATGAATACCTCATACCTCAAGATTCCTTATCATGTATGTGTGTGGTAGAGGAAGTCTAGGTTGATAGAGGCTTGGAGACAAGAAGTCTCCCTAGCGCTTGATGGCAATATGTATGTCGCAAGGTTGCGAACCTTGAAGGTTTCTCATCATCGTAATGCATGTGGTAGAGATAGTCACGGTTAGAAAGGCCAAGGAATGAGAATAGTTCATAATAGGTGACAACAAGTGCTTTCATCCTGCCCTAGAGGCTTGGCATGATTTTAGCATTGTGGCCCAAAAAATCATATAATGTAACTTGGCTACAAAACTAGGTTAAGGACCAGTTTGGTAGGGCCTGAAGTGAGGGGGATGATGTGGAAAGTGCCACGGGGGAAATAAAGTGGTTGAGTTGATGACATGGACATACCAGGTGAGGTGGGGTTGCCATGTAAGTTCCACATGGGTGCCATGTGGAAATACCTACTAATGTGGAAAATATTTATTACCTAACCCTTGCACGACCATAACTTTTGATCCATAAGTTGGGTTGAGTTAAGATTTATATTGCAAGAAATCTCTCGACATTTCGATTGCAATGGCGGTATTATTTTTTAGTTTTGGGGAAGTCGAAACTTGAGAAATTTTGTGATCCCATTTCCATGATGACACCTTGGAAGTCAGTTTAGGTTAATGTAACACCTTCCACTACGAGAGAATGATCCAAGGGGGTGGGAGGGTGTGTTACAATGGCTATGGCCATATCCTAGGGTGAAATTCATAGCCTCCCTACAAAAAACTACCATCCACTAAATTGCCTATGGAGATATATTCCAATATGCAATAAGAATACACATTGCAACACTTTATTGAAACATACGTTTTTATGTAATAATAAACTCTCTCTCTTGGACATCACAACCAAGACTTTTTGGCTCAATATGTGAACTAATTTACCGTTAATTCTTTATGCTTATGTTCCATATGGAGGATCCATTAATAGCATGCAAGTAATCAACAAATTAATGGTTGTCTTTTTCATGTGTTGTTTTATATTTATTTTTATCCTTCAGCTTATGTGTAATATATATTCGTTAATTATTCAGTGCCATGTCAATCAAATTTGTTATGTATCCCCTAAATAAACAATTTATAATTAACATAAAAATGCCATATTTTAAATGATGTTTGAAATCTTTAATTTTAATTTAGACTGATATTGCTATTATAAGTAACTATGGAAACAAAAAAAATCATTAACTAATACAATAAGAAAATATGTGGCATGGCTAATTTTAAAAACAATAAAAAAGTGTAAGTGATTGTGATGTGCATTCTTTTGCTATCACAAACAATAACAATTATCCTTAGTAGTATTATCAGAAAAATCTCCAAACATGACATAGTGGAGGAAGCAAGGTATTAGAAGCAACGTGTGAGAATTTGAATCAACTTAATATCTTCTCCTAATAAATATGATACGCACAAAGCCAACACGTTATTAAGTCATTTTTCGTTGTTATCTCCATTAGATTGTAAACAATAATTTAAATGGACTCTTAGGATTATAAATGCCCAATGCATACATATATTCACTTGCAATGAATGGATTATGCTTTCTCTCTACATTACCACCTAATTCCTTTTATCTTTCTTTTATTTATGCTTTCTGTGAATTGTTTGAACCATAAGAAACCTAGTAGATATGTACCTATAATGGAATGTATTATCTAACCTATGCAATTTTTTTTTTTTTAACTATTTTTTATTATGTAATAGAGATTTTCCTATTAACATGATCCCAACCATCCCAAAAGTCTTAGTGTTCAATGTCAAAAAAAATTATGTCATTTGTTTATTCCCTCTCATCAATATCAAGAAAACAAATTAGGTTATTATCCATTCACTAGAAATAATTGAATAGTGGAATTGCAATTTTTTTTGCATAATATCAAAATAATTAAACTATTTGTCTATTCACTTTATATAAATAAACAACTAAATAAATAATAAAATGTTATTATAGCATATGTATATTTTAAATCCATAAAAATAATAAAAATTCTCATATCAACATTATTTAAACTATCTCACAAAAGTCCTACTATTCAAAATAGTAAAAGAAAAATGTCCTTGTCCATTCACTCTACTTCAATAAGAAAAATTTGATATTTTGAATCATTAGAATAGTATATTTTGCATAATGTCAAAATAATTAAATCATTTGTCCATTCACTCTATATAAATAAACAAACAAGCAAATAAATAATGCAATATTATCAAAAATTATATGGTTTTTTTTTAAGTTATACGGATATTCTTTTCTGAAGTTATAGTGATATTCCAAAGCATAGAGTCAAGTCAACAATTACATATTAAATTAAATATTAAGTTTATTTTAAATCTTTTGTATCTATCATAAAAAAGAAGAAGTTACTTTCATATATGTCTATGACTAATCCCATTAACAAGTTTATCAAATAAAAGTATACACCTATAATATTATATTTTTATTGTTAAACATAATTGTGATAGCTTAGATATAATAAATAATATATATATGATTAGGATATAAAAAAATAAATGTAAAAAAATAACGTAAGAGAAGAATATAAAAATTCCATAGTGCTAAGATTTATTTGAAGAAATTATAAAACAGACTTATTTTGTGTTTATATTATTAGATTATATTTTTATTTTGTATAAATATTCATAAATAATATGTATTATATTATATTAATTAATATATATTTAATAAATTTAGTAGTTATATAATATATTTAATTAATAAATTATATTTTTTTAATTCAGAAAAAATTAGTAAGTGGGTTTGTGATACGGGGCCAATTATTGTATATGGCTCTATTTATAATATGTTTGAATAAAAGAACTTTCACTTACATAATTTTACGACTAAATTGGGTGTTGTTTATCAAGGTTATAAAATTGTTGGGAATTTATTTTTCGTTAAAATTTGATGATTTTTTTTTCAAAAAAATTGATCGCAAGAGTGTTTGAATTGTTTTTTGATGGCGGAAATGGATTCAACACCACCAAAAACCCCCTAGTCACCCAAAATCTTGAAGCTTGACAGTTGTAACCTAGATTTCTCAAAATTTCTGCCAAAATTTCCACTATTTTCCGAACAAATTTATGACTTCATTAGACTACTCTATTAAATTGTCCAAAAAGTTCTTTTATAAATTATAATATCAAATTAATATGTCAATCTTACTTAAAATTTGAAAAAGATATAATGATCTTTCTTTTAAAAATTTAAATTTATTCAATAAGATAAGTCAATGTTAACTTAAGTAATTGATTTGAAATAAAGATAATTTTATTTTTTAAACTTCATTTGATGTTTGTTTAGCAATATGATTAAAATATTTTTTAAATTTAATTACAAGAAAAGTGACTAAAACATAATGGTGAAGAGAATACTTTTTTAATCTCTTATTTTTGTAAGTTTAATGGGACTATATCTTTATCATGTTCAATATATCACCCCAATCATTGTCTATCCATAAACTTATATTTTAATCATTTTAAATTATATTTAAATTATACAATTTTAATGACCAATTCAATGTTTTACAATTTTTAAATTTTGCTTATTTTAAATAATCAAATTAATTAATTTTATAATTTCAATAAATTTTAATCCAATTTAAAAATAACAACAACAACAACCATACAAAACTACTTTACAATTTTAATAATATTTTCTAAAATTTTAACTAAATTTTAGATAAAAATAAAACTAATTGAAAAGAGAATAACGAAAAAGTAACCCTTCCTTAATTTGTCGCCAGTCGTAATAAGGTATTTCCCTTAATCCATCACGAGCCCTAACAAGGTATTTGCAAGTGGTATGTCGATGAAAATTGATCACATCGAATCTCTTAGAATAGAGAAAGACAAATTTAGATATTTGAAGTAATCCTCCTTGAAGATACAAGAAGAATTTAGAGGGAAAGATGCATAAGATTTCCTATCACATGACAATTCCTATGATTTAAGCACAATTGCTATGTCTTGTAGACAGGTGGTATCTTATCTTCATTGTCATCCCTTATTTCTATTACTACAAAGCTAATTGTACCTCATTATCTCACTCTCTACACCTATGTAAACATCTTAGGGTTTACATATTATTAAAAAAAAGACTAGTGATATAATATTATCGTTTAATTTATATTTTTCCATAAAAAACAAATATTATGATTTTTTTATTATTGAATAATTGGTATCGAGAAATAATTATATTTTTATTTTAAATATAAAACGAAAAATATTTTAGATTATCATTCCTTTATTTAAATATGATTAATATTTCACAGTTTTTTTTTTTTAAGATTTCATCAGTAATTTATTATATAATTGTTATAATTGAGTATGTTATGTATCTTTATGTATGGATAATTTTAAGATTAAAAAATTCTTTTACATTGTGATTTGCTAGCTAATAATCTTATTATGATAAGTAGATAGCTACCCTCAAATGTATCTCATCCATTTTCTCATTACTGTACTTATTAATCTAGCATATTCATTTAATGAATTTGAGTTAGCTATTGTGATGTACTTTAATGATTTTGGCTTTCAAGTGTTTTTATTTAATGTGAAGGTTTCCTAGTATAGATCACAAATTTAAATTGGATTATTCATAATTGTTGGCTATGTATTTCTTCTCTTACTTCACTGTTGATGGTTATCATGTGTCCCTAGTCCATTGTGACCTTCTTGAGGGTTTTTCTTTTTCTATCTAGGAGGGGAAAAAATAGGAGGCTCTTATGATGGTAATTGTGCTCCATGTGTTCATAACTAACACTTTTCATCATTCCCTGATGTTTGTCACTCCATATTTTCATTGGTTTTTTCCAGTCGCTCATACTAGTTCCCTCTTGGCCTCCCCCCATGAGAAAAAGGGGTTGAATATACTCGAGGTTGATGCAACTATAAGAAAAGAAAGAGAATGAACTAAATGCTCAAGGGATGTAAAGCAAGAAAAATCCAATTGTATCTTGAGCTCTACCTCCTCTTATATATCCACTTGTCCCTAAGAGAATCCATGCATATGACGTATGTCAAATTAAAAGGAAATCTCAATAAACATCTTGATCTTGATGAAGAAAACAATTGTACATCATTAAAGGGAGATTATAATTTCATTATTCCTTGATAATTCAATATTGCTTGCTAAACAAACCATATCAAAGTAAGAGAAAAAGGGAAAATTTGCAGGCTTGGAAAAATAAAGGTGATAGAATGAAACTCAAGTAGTTAACCACTCCCTCTGCAAATACAATCATGGACAATAGTATGCATAACATAGTATAATACTATGGCACCTTTCATGAAGTAAACCCTGAGCCTTAACACCTATCAATTGAAAGGGTCAACCCAGGAATCATTCTTCCCCTTATGGTTGGAAACACCTAATAAGGTCATATGACAACCCTCTCATACTTAAGTAAGGTAACTTGTACACAATCATAAGCTAGTAGGACATTGAATATGACACTTGTGTGAAGTACTTTGATGGGCAACCTTGATTTTTTTATGTTTCTTATACCCATAATGTTGATCTCATTTGATTTCTTAAGTGTGTGTTAGGTAACTCCTAAAAGTGCAACCAGGACTCTGTGAGGGATAAGTGATGCTTCTCTAGCACCTTATAAAGTGTGTCTAGCCACATTATATCATGACAGATGACATTTTATGGAGGGTGTTAGAGCCCCTTTAATGAGCATTTTACTTGGAGAGTACTTAGCACTAATGATGTGACCCTCCTCCATCCCTAAGACCTTGCACATAGATATCGGGTGCTAGGAAATTGACATGAGAGATGGTGCACCCTTAAGATGACAATATACCTTTCTGAGGGACATTGCACTCATCTTGATAGCGATTGATGGTGTTTATCACTTAGGACTGGTAGATGTTCCTTCTACTTTGATGATATCTTACCCTAGCTAGATGACATCATCTTGATGCTTCATTTGATGAGTATGTGAGTGCTTTCTAAGGATAAGATTTGGAGAGTTATTTTGTTGATGTGCCACCTCATTTGGGTGAAAATTCATGACTTAAGGGATAAGGTACGTCCTTTGAACTAATATTTGTGACTTTTATGGAGAGGCGCACCTTTTTCATGATGACGCCACCTTTGGAGGGCAATAAACTCACATGTATGGGTTATTTGAGGCTTATTTTAATGTTACTTCATTGATTTGGCTTTTTTTCTGGGTCATCTTGTGACCTATCCAACTTGTATCGTGGACTTAATTATTCTTAGGGATGTCTTATTCTAATTTGAGGAAAACCAACTTGGTTACCCTCATATAAATAATGGGAGTTAATTTCCTCTTGGATCATTGTCACACTTGGATTATTACAACTCTTCATTAGCGATATTCCTCTCTAATGTTTAATGGAGGCTTAGTTGAGAAATTTTCTTATGTGGATGATGTGATGTGATGAGATCTATTTTCATGGATGCTTATGGTGGGTGTCAGATATTGGATGGTGAATTAAGTTTATTTATTTTCTTTATCTTTGTTTTATGTTTCTTGGGATGTATATCCTAGTGTTAAGTTAGTTGATTTAGTATTTTCTTCATGAGTTAAACCCTTCCCCCAAGTATTTGAGGAATAGAGATAGGTTTTTATTTCCCTTATTCAAACAAAAAGTTGAGAACTAAATTGCAAACCCTAGGGTAAATTTATTTTCTATAGTTTAGAACCACTCCAAAAAATAAAACCTAGAAAATTCAGTATCATAGATTTACCCTAGATTAAGAAGCATTAATAATTCTCATTTGTGGCATTCTCTCAATACCCTAAACTTGTTTCTCTTTCTTCTTTTATGTTAAATAAGGGTTAAATTGTAGTAAAATATTGTGTTTTCTAAACATGTATTGACTTATTTATGTATGTTATAGGGTTAGGTATTGTTTAAAGTGCATTAGAGATTAATTCAAAGGCTTTCATGCATTTTTTAGCCATTTTCTAGGACTGCTAGCATACTTTATTTGTCATTATATGTTTTATTAGCCACCAAATTTTGTTGCAATTTTGTCCTTAGCTTACTTGTAAACTTATCCTCATTCCATATGATTCTTACACCATTTTAATTGATAGATTTGTATCTATTATAAATTATTTATTTGTTGCAATTTTTTGGCACAAAACACTAGTTTATAGTAGGTTTTAGTTTTTCTTGATTTAGTATGTTTGGTTAACATATTTGATACTTTTTAGGTTTAATCTAGCTATTATATTGAACCATGGGTGATTGGAACCTGAATATTGAACTTACCCTTTCATCCATTGTAAACCCTAGTTTTCCATACCCTTATCCAGTGGATTTTTATTGTGGGATCATCATGGGGAATTTGGCTTAAGATCCTTGGGTTACTTTATCGCTCAGCCCTAGCAAGTAATCCTCCCTTGTGTTGGATTGTGTCCTTCACTAATGAAATGGGAGTACTTAATTGGGCGATAGTAATAACACTCCTATGTGTTTCACATTATCTAGATCACCTAGTGAGGCTTTGCACTAAGTGTTATATGTATGGCATAGTTCATTATGGGCTCAATGAAGTTCATTATCACAATATGGAATAATTATTGAGTAGAATATGCATTCAACATAATTCTAAAATTATGAACGTTGCAATCAAATATAACCATTTATGAACATTGCAATGCAACATAACCATGGACACATATCACAATCCAACATAACCTTTGAGTAACATTATAATGCAATATAATCCAACTAGAATATTGCAATATGACATAAACATTAAGGATAATTTCAATTCATTATATCCCTTAAGGGACATCATAATGCAATATAGAAACATAAAAAAAATATTGAGGAATATAGCAATTCAACATATGTCAACCAAAATGAAATTGCAAAGTGACATAACATCCATTGAGGAATGTGCTAATCCACCTCACCTTAAACAAACATCACAATGTGATATATCCCTTGATGGACATTGTAATGTGACATGACCATTGGGTGGTGATGAAATCAACCATAAACCTTGATGAACATTGTAATGACCATTGGGTGGTGATCAAATCTATAAAACCCTTGATGAACATTGTAATATGATGTAACCCATCCTTGATATCACATTGTAACATAATCATTGAGAATGTAGAAATTCGACATAAATAAACCAAGATGAACATCATCATTTAATATAAGTTAACCAAGATGAACATATTGATTCAACATATGTCAACAAATATCAACACCAAAAAGTGACATAACCATTAAGGAACGTGGCAATCCAATATCACCTTAGAGGAATGTCACAATTTGTCATATCTCTTAATGAACATCATAATGTGACATTACCATTGAGGGGTATTTCAGTCCAACATAACCATTGATTAATATCATAATACGAAATAACCCATTATGAATGTTATTGCAACATAACCATCAAGAATGTAGCAACATAAACATTGAGAATTTAGCAATTTGACGTAATTCAACCAAGATGGATGTTGCAATTCAACCTATGTCAACCAAGATGAATGTTGCAATTCAACATATGTCAACTAATATGAATGTTTCACTTTTTCCTATGTCAAACAAGATGAATATTGACATATGTCAATTCCACATAAGTCAACCAAGATGAACATATTGATTTCATGTATGTCAATCAATGTGAACACTACAAAGTGACATAACCATTGAGGAACATGGAAATCCAATCACCCTAGAGGAACATTTCAATTTAACATATCCCTTGATAAATTTCATAATGTGCATAACCACTAAATAGTATTTCAACCCAACATAACCCTTAATGAATGACATAACATATTATGAATGATACATTGCAATAGAAGCATCAAGAATGTGGAAATTCAATATAAGTCAACCAACAAGAATGTTCTAATGAGATAAAACCATTGAGGAACATCACAATCTAGCATAACCCTTGAATAATGTCACATGTGACAAACCCATTGATGAGCATTACAATCCAACATAGCCCTTAAGGAACATTGCATTGTGGCATAAGTCAACCAAGATGAACGTCACAATCCAACATATGCCTTTAAGAATGTTGTAACACTCACATAACCCTGAGCGAATGGTGTAATATAACATAACCATTGAGAAACATCAAAATTTGACATAAGTCAACTAATATGAACATCACTTAGTGACGTATTTCATTAAGGTAGTGGTAATCCAACACCATAGTTGCAGAAATGTCACAATAGGACATAAATCTTAATGTGTCACAATGCAACATAACCATTAATAAATGTTGCAATTCAATATAAGCCTTGACAAACATTTTAATATAACATAACATAGCATTAACATCATGATGCAACATAACCATTGAGGGACATAGAAATTCAGCAAACTCAACCTAAGTGAATTTTACAATGTAACATAACCATATCATTAACCATATCATTAACCTCTTAGTGTTACATTATGATACAATTGAATTCAACCTATTAATATTGCAATATGATATAATATTAAGGTTATTAATAATATCAAAATGTGACATTGTGTTCAATCTAACCTCTTAATGTAGTAATGTGACATAATTTTGGATTCAACCGCTTAACATTAATATAATTAAACATAAAACTCAAATCAAACTCTTAATGTTGCAATGCGACATTATATTGATGTCAACTTCAAACACATTTAACTATCATTCAAACACTATAAACCACAATTAATCATAGTCAACAACAATTAATCAAAGAGAACCATGCTCAATTTACAATCAACCATAGATAATTGTTAATAATTATATTCAACCAAAGTCAACCATAGTCAAGAACAACAAACCATAATCAAACAATATTAACTATAGTCAACATCATTAATCATGGTCAACCATGTTAACATGGTCTCCTCTAGTTAATTTAAATAATATTTTAATTATCAACCACGGTCAATAATAACAAATATACTGAACCAAAGACAAACATGTTATTTTAGTGTACATGGTCAATTATAGTCAAACTTAATTGATAGTGGTCAACAATAATCATGATAGTTAAGAATAGTCAACATCGGCAAGTTAAAGTCAAGCATGGTCAACTAATGTTAGTCGTACTTAAACATGGTCCAACATAATAAAATATGGTCAGCAATAGCCATTCATGATCAACCATGGTTTACCAAAGTCAACTACAGTCAAACATATTCAACTAAAGGAAATCACAATCAACTATGATTAATCAAAGTCAACAATGGTGAAACATGTTCAACCATGGTCAACTATAGTTAATTATAGTCAAACATGGTAAATGATAGTTAACACAATCAAACATGGTCAACCATAGGAAATCATGTTAACCATGGTCAAACCATAGTTAAGCATAATTAATAATAATAAAAAATGGGAAAATATAATTAAATGTGGTAAACCATAGTCCATTATGGTCAACTATTATCAGACTAATTGAATAATCATGGTCAAACATGGTGGATTACTACCAAACGTAGCTAACCCTAGTCAACCATAATAAAAAATGGCCAACCAAATCCAACCACATTCAACCATGGCTAGTCATAGTCAACCATAATCAACAAAATTCATATTCAAACATTTTATAGCCATACACAAGAATAGTGAAACATGGTTGCAATTAGACATAACCAATGAGGAACATTACAATCCAACATAACCCTCAAATAATTTCATACTATGGAAAAATCATTGATGAACATTGCAATCTTACATGGCCCTTGAGGAAAATTGCAATGTAACACAAGTCAACCAAGATGAATGTCAGAATTTAGCATATGTCAACCAAGTTGAACATTGTAAAGAAGGAAACCATAAAATAATATGACAATCCAACATCAACCTAAAGGAATGCCACAATGCAATATACCCCTTTATGAACATCATAATGTAACATAACCACTAATGGGCATTACAAGAAAATATAACCCTTAATGAGCTTCATAATGGCATAACCCACTATGAATGTTTCATTATAACAAAAACATCAAGAACATAACAATTTGACATAATCAACCAAGATGAATGTTGTAATGAAGCAAAATCATTGAAGAATACCATAATCTAGCATAACCCTTGAAGAATGTCACAGTGTGAAAAAAAAATTATGATTGACGCAATCCAACAAAACCCTTAAGGAACATTACAATGTGACATAAATGAACCAAGATGAATGTCAAAATCCAACATAGTTCTTTGAGAATGTTTTCGTGAGACATAACCATAAATTAATAAATGTAATGCAACAAAATCATTGAGGATCAACCAATTTAACATAAGTCAACCAAGATGAATGTTACATAGTCATTAGAGTAAACTTGGGATCTAAAATTGGGCTCCCAAATAAAATGTGACAACTAATTATCTTTGACTTTAGAAATCCATCTCAATTATTACCAATGACCCAATTTTTTGGACCTTTATTGATTTTTGAATCCCAACTCATCAACAAAAAATTATATTATAAAACCTATTCTAAATATCAAATTTATCAAATGGATTCCTCATTAATACATATGTTATTTCATTGCAAGGATAATTATCTTTAATTAAAAAAATAAAGAACGGTTAAAATTTCAAGATTTAACAATCGTCTAATTTGATACTCTTCTCCTCATTCATTGTGATTTAACTCAAAATTTTCATTAATTAAGCAAAGTCTTTCGGTAAAAATCACATAAGAGAAATTTTTGGCCAATGTGTTTCGAACCAACAAGTGTGGTTCATCATGAGGACCAAATGAAGTGGCAGACCATAGAAAAGGCTCAAATAGAGAGCAATGTAGAGACCAAAATTTCAACATCTATATTTGAACAATAATATTTAAATTATGATATTAATATATTAAAAACAAATATTATTAACAGACTATATTAAATTGGTAATTTTTGAAAAATAGTATTTAAATTATGATATTAGTCTATTAATTTATTAAAACAAATATTAATAAGTAACATCTATATCAAAAGTTTCATGTTTATTGATGTAGAGACACTTGAATTATCATGAGACACATGAAATATCATTAAAACCAAGATTGGATTTGAAAAAACCACTATAAATATTTAATATAGATTGAAGATGTCATTACAAAATAAAAATACAAAAGCACTAACGTCAGCATGATAAGATAGTGATGAATGTAGTCGATTATCAAGGAAATAATATAATTTCATAGAGTTAGTCTTCCTATTTGAAAAATTTAAGATACCAATGATGTGAGAAACTTCAAATATTCGATACTTTCAGTTTTAAGAAAATTGTAAAGGGTGGGAATATTAACAACTTCTAGGAATTGATCCTCTTGTACTTATAAAAAAAACTAATATAAAGAGGAGTGCCCAAAATAAGAAAATGTTTTGCTTTCAAACCCCTTACAATTTTTTTTTAAATTAATCATTAATAAATTCAGAGATGTTCATCTCAACATCAACTTTATAGTAAGTGTGGATGAAATTCAAGTGAGCTTTTATAAAAACATGTGAGAGGTGGTACAATATTATGTAGTTAGAATAACTAGTGAGGGCAATGTTATAACGAGACCTAATACCACCCTTCAATAAATATTCACACAACACACCTAACGAGAGCGCCAGTTACCTACTATTGAAGCTTCGAAATTTGTTGTGACATGGGAGAAGACTACCCAGACTGGACCTTAAAGCAACTCCTTTTCCGTTTGGAATGGTGGTTCCAACTAGTTCAACTAGCACCAATTACCTACTCTCAATCTCCAAAATGGCTTACAATATGGGCTTCATCCACCAATGGAGAAGATACATCGGATCAACCCTCTTGCTGATCAGGCAAGAAAGTGATCCTTAAGTTGATCTGGGGCTCAGCCAAGCCACTACTAAAGTTTGTCTCTTTGGGAAGAGGACTGATAAGAATATAGAAATTAATCTAAATGCAAACTTATTTTATAATGCAAGCAAAAGGAACTAAATCCTAATCCTATCTCAATTAGGCAGATATAGATCTAACCCAATCGAGAGCAAGATATTTAAAGTATTGGGATTTAAATATGTCTAGCTTATAATGAATATCAAGCTAACAAAATAGTTCAATTAACTGACATTATAAGTACCAAAACATATTCTATACAGAGACCTCTTAATTGAAATAATCAACCAACAACATTTACGAATAAGTTCACATAAATGATATTGATTATTTAATAAGTCATTCGAATAATTAAACAATAATATGAGGAAGAAGTTCACAACATATTACTATTTGTTAAACTAGTATTAAAAAACAGATTTACGAGTAAATAGTTACTCATAAATCAGAATTCAACCCATAAGAGCAGAGATAAATAATAACATATGATTGAGACAAATTACACATACCGACAAAAGTGCACAAATATGAATAAAATGACACATTCCTGCCATCATAAAATGACACATTCTTGCCATCATAAAATGAAACTAGCATTTAAAACAATAGTATTAGAAATACCAATTTGTTGAATCCATTTCTCTGGCTCTTCTCTCCAACAGTCCTTTACATTGCTTGAATTTATGTTGTTACAACAAGAGCTATAGAAGTGCAAACTCTGCCCATCATACATAATTCAGAATGTAAAAGAAAAATCCTCAATAATATCTAGATCTCAGATTTTCACTCCTCCCACCTACAACTCTAAATCCCTATTACAGAAGTGCTTTTAAAATTCCAGAATTGTAGAGGAGAGAAGCTCTTATTACATTTTACAATATGCTATTTATAATAGTTTCCAAAAGAATTCTTAACAAGAAAGTTTGTTGAAGAAGAAATCTGCTTAATCAATTTTCATTGACTCAAAACTCTATTTTCAATTGCTGGAGCATTCTCATTGTTTGAAATCTTTTTCTCTTCATCTCTTCAACTGTTTTCCTGTAAAATCAAATCAAAACAAAATTAGAATGTAAAAATAAAATCAAAATGCCAAATCTAGAATTAAAACAAATCTAATTAAATTTAATTAAATAAATATTTGAAAAGGAAATCTGAGCTTTCTATTGATTCCTGTGATGATTTAATTTGTCAAGGATATCATTGATGAATTAATTTGCATTCAAAAGAGGTTTGAGTAAATGAAAATGCAGAAAATAAAACTCGGAAAAATTAGTTTTATTTAAAAATTTGGAGCTTGATCTTCTGTTGGATTTCATACGTAATAATTGGAAAAAGCTTCCAAAAGAAGATTCCTCTTGGGAAATAGAGAATTTCTGGCAACAATATCCCTCGTTACCTCTACTTTGAAAACAAAGCAATTTTTTAAGGAAGGGACAATGCTATGCATAATTAATTCATAAATAAATAATAAAATAAATAAATATTTATTTATTTATTTAGTTAATTTAACCATTAATATTTATGAAAGGGTTTATGGTCAATGCTTTTATCAGCAACCATCAAGAAGCCCATTGTATCATCATTCAACTATATATATATATATATATATATATATATATATATATATATATATATATATATATATATATATATATATATATCTTAACGCACATAAAATATTATTGTGTTCTCTGTGATCGAGTTTATAGGCTACACCTCCCCTTGTGGGCATTGATAATAAATGGTTTGTCACCCTTGATTAGGAAATATTAGTGTTCCCTCCTCATGAATATAACAACCCTTATATAAATATAGAGGCTACTAAAAAATACATTATAGACATCAAGAGGTAGTCATCAACTTTCATTTCATCAATAAACTTTGCATTAATAAAAAATGAAAGCTTACACTATTGGCTAACTTTATATCTACATCCTTTTTCACCCAATCCAAAGGTATGGATGGGGGTGGTCATGCATTTCCAAATCAAGCTTACTCACCATGTCCTTTGCAATGAGGTTTTCTTGTGAACCAAAATCAAACAAATTGATTTCAATTTTATATGGAATAGCTTTTTCATATCTTTATCCTCTTGGTGATGGAGGTTACTTAAGTTCACCTCGATTCTACACTATCGTGCAAACAATATTTTCATCCACATATAAGCTTCTTCATATCTCCTTTTCCACTTCCACTAAAAGATTCTTCTTCCTAGAATTATCCTACTTGCAGTGCCTAAGATTCAAATAGATGCAATTTCCAACATTTTTCTTTAATGCGACCATCAACGTTGCAATGGTCATAGTGATTACCAAGTTATTTGCACACATGTATTGCGGTAAATGTTTATTATTTTTCTCTTTACCCTTCCTCTTATCATCCTTATTCAAGCCCTCATGCTAGTTTGATTGCTTTTAACCATTTGGCTACTCAATTTTTTGGTTAGATTCAATTTACTAGGCCTAGCATACATAGGCCTCATTTATGGGCTTGGATGTGACTATGAAATAACAAATAGGTACTTAATGACCACACCTAAGCCTATGGATTTATTCCAAAATAAATGATTTGATTTCAAAACTCTATAGTGTACTTTTGTATACTATATTATTTCTATTAGAAAAGAAGAAAGGCAGAAAGATTCTCTTATGTTGATTAATCACTTGTGATATTATTGTAGTCTTATTAACTTTCTTTATGTTCTTCTTTTATCTTATTTTCATCAAGAAATCATCAAATCAAAACATGTAGATCAACGACACCATATGTAGGCACTCAACCAAGCCTAAAACCCCACTCTTGGGGCAAACCCAGTCAAACTATTCCACTAGAAAATTCAAATTGAGATAGACCAAGACCTTAGACCCGTACAATTACTACAATAGAATAGGAAAATAATGCCTAAAATAGTGCCAGAATTTAGTGGTTTTTAGTTCCAGAATTGGACTAACCTTTCCTGGTGCAAAAAAGGCGCAACCAAGTATGTTTATCATAGCACTAGATTTGGCGCCATAAATTCCTCTAGAAATAACATCGTAAATAACACATGGAATAACGCTGAAAAAATAGTGCCAGAAATAGAGCCATAAATAACGGCCGAAATAATGCCCAAAATATTGCCTAGAGTTGTGCTGGAAATAACGTTGTAAGTAGTACCAGGAATAATGTCGTAAATAACGCCTAGAATAGCACCATAAAGAGTGTCATTTTAGTGTTAGGATTTTCTTCTAGTTTGGCTCCTAGTTTGGCTTCCAGTTTAACGTCCAATTTTGCTTCTAGTGTGGCTTCCAATTTTGCTTCTAGTTTTTCTTCTAATGTGGCTTCCAATTTTTCTTCTAGTGTGGCTTCCAATTTTTCTTCTAGTTTTGTTTCTAATGTGGCTTCCAATTTTCGTTCCATTTTTGCTTCTAGTGTGGCTTCCAATTTGGATACCATTGTTGCTTCTTTTTTTCTTCCAAGTGTCAGAAATAGCGCTAGGAGATACGCCCAGTTTGGCTTCTGATTTGGCTTCCAGTTTTGTTTCTAGCTTGACTTCCAATTTTGCTTCCATTATTGCTTCCAAAAAATAATTATTGTTTTGCATACAGTTAAATTAATATTTTTTATTTCAATTTAATTAGTTAAATATATCATGTCCCTTAAATAAGTTATATGATTATACATCATATGAATGCAGTTGAAATATTTTATAGGATAACATCTATAAATATTTTTTAGGGAAATAGACATCCATACAAATTAACAACATCATTATACTTATTAAATCTCCATCTACAAAATCCATTATATATAAAATAACAAGATAATTATTGTAACATGACCATCATCTATAATTAAAACAAGTGAGTCAAATATCTATAATTTAAGTGAATTTGACAACATCCATCATGAGTAGTAAATCAAAACCATCATATGTAATAAATATGCATCCAAATCATTAACCACTTTCAACATACAGAAATTGACGGGTCAATACTAACAAGATCATCATCATATATAACTAAAACAAGTGAAAATCACATATACTAGTAGATCAATAACATGTGAAAATGGTCTATGGGGAGAGGCAGGAGCGGGAGGGGTTATCTTTTGTCCTGATGGAAAAGTTGAAAGAAAGTTTGTGTGGGGTCTAAGATTTGCCTCAAACAATCAGGCAAAATAATTAGGACTATGGCAAGGGGTTGAGTTGATAGCAGTTAAAGGAACCCTCCAATTAAGTGTCATTGGAGACTCTCTCATTACAATTAAAAAATGTATCAAATTGAATCATTTGAAGGACCCAAATACAATACAACTCTACAAATAATCCAATTGATCATGGATAAATTTGAAATTTTGGAGTTCTATCATATCAAGAGAGAGAACAACACATTGGCGGACGATCAAGGAAACAAAGGCATCGATTTTGTTCAAGGAAACTTGATGGGTGATGGTGACAGAATAACTATATGTCACATACCATGATTTTTCATACCTCGAGGAAATCGAGATGCTTAAGGGTAATTAAGGAGGATAATCTGACTAACAGGGTTCATAAATTTGGTATTAATTTCATGATACAAAATCTTGTCGGTGATTGTTCCAATAGAATGACAGGCCATTCATCCAACAGATGGTTAAATGTAAAGATTAATGCTAAGCATGTGGAAATTTGGATGTCGACAAATAATTAAGGCAAGTTAATAGTGAATGATTTGATATTTCTATAGCCGAGGAAGAGTGTCACAATTTGACCGTGTGTGTTTATGGTCCAGACCAAGAAGCAATGAATTCATAATTGTTTGCAGGGTGTGCAAGGAATGAGATCAACATTAAAATTGAAGGAACCCCTCGCCATAATTTTGGAGTTAAGTCTGGCTATAAGAGGATGATTGTGTAAAATTCACACATAATGGATCTCCATACATTCTTTCCGAGTTGAAGATATGGCCTCCTCGTCAGGAAATGGCGCTGGTGGCTCACCAGATGAGATTGACTAGGTGTTCAAGTAGGGAATCAAGGAGATGATCTCCATGATAGGTGGGAAAATAATTTTTGAGGCCTGGTCTCATTTCACCATGGTAACAAGTTAGTTTGAAGGTTTGAAAAAATATGTTGAAGTTGTGCAAGCAACGGTGGAGGTAATCATATCCAAGATATAAAATATTGATTACAAGGTGGATAACTCTGAGGTAAAGGTGGAGATTGCAATTATTTCAGTGTTAAAATAAATATTTGGCCTTAGTGACAATGATGAATATGATATGGTGATTGGTGAGGGAGGGGCTCTCCCTTTGGTGTTTCCCAATCAACAGGAGTTGCAGTAGGAGCAGGGGCAACAAGGAGCAGTGGAACCATTCCAGCAAGAGGAAGTAGACAAGGCTGCTATGGAGGAACTCGGCTAGAAAAATGTGGAGGGAACCGGGTAGTTAATTTCATAGTAATAGGTATATTGTGTTATGTAAGTAGTAATGGGGTATTTTGGAGAAATTATAAGAATAATGATGTAGTAAATTTGGAAAAAAACATTATTGCATACCCAAAAACACTGGTCAGAGTAATTTTGGAGGACTCTAGAAATTTTTATGCTTTTGAAGTAATGGCACTGATGAAATTTTAGTTTGATTAGTATAAATATACCTGTTCCTTAAAAAAAAAAACATGTAAAAATGATGCATTACCAATAGTCGACATAAGTCAAAATGATACATCATGTACAAATCATATAAATAAAAATGATGAAATATGTAAGACAAAATGATACAAGTCAATATGATACGTCATGTCGAAATGATATAAGTCAAAATGATACATGTCAAAAAGATACAACTCAATAATATGATACAAGAGGTTGTGAATATGATAGTAACCATGAAAATCAACCTAATAACATTATATAAAAAATGATCCATGATGTAGTCTATATGATCATGAGTGTCACTACTTGCTACCAACAACTCCCTCATGATCATCATCACCATCGTGACCATGATCATGATCATCATCATATTTTGTATTGACATCGACCTCGTTGTCATCTGTATCTGTTTCATCATGAGAATCATATGCCATCTCAACATCAGACACAACGTGATATGGATCATTCAGATCTTTTGAAATATCCTTGTTCTACAAAAAAAATTTAGAATAAAAAGTTATTATTTATTTCGTGCAATAATTAATTTCTCTGTTATATATCTGATATTATAACATATGAAATGAAACAATAATCATATTACATCATATCAAAGTGCACATACAATAATAAAATTTCAAATAAGTTACAACTAAGATGTTGTAACAGTGGATGTTGTAACAACGAATGTTGTAACAACAATTCATTTCATCTTGCTTCTCAGAGCTTGAAAGTGGGCAGCCAAAGAAGTGTTTCTACCACCAAACACTACACTAGCACTTGGGGGATCAAGAAAACCAATTGAGAAGCACAAACATAGGTAACATCAGATTGAGAAGCAGATGTTGTAACAGTAGACGCTGTAAAAATTGATGCCAGAATAACATGTCAATGTTAAATCTACTGAAAATGTTGTAACTACTAATGCTATAAAAACTGCCATTATTGAAACTACTGAAATAGTGACCATTACAGTGGATACTATAACAATAGATGTTGTAACAATGGATGTTTGAACAGTAGATGTTGTAACAATAGAGGTGGTATAAATCCATTTCATCTTGCTTTACAAAGCTTGAAAGTGGGCAGCCAAAGAGGTGTTTTTTCCACCCAACACCACACCAGCACTTGGGGGTTGAAGAAATCAAATTGAGAAGCACAAACATACGTAACAACGTATTGAGAAGCAGATGTTGTAACAACAGATGTTGTAACAATAAATGTTGTAATAATAGATTCAATAATAGATGTTATAACAACATATGTTGTAACAGCAAGCCATTTCATCTTTCTTTTCAAAGCTTGAAAGTGGGAAGCCAAAGAGGTGTTTCTCCCACCCAACACTACACCAACACTTGGGGGATCAATAAAACAAATTGAAAAGCACAAACATAGGTAACAACAGATTGAGAAGAAAATTCTATAATAGTGGATGTTATAACAGGAGATGTTGTAACAAAAAATACCATAACATCATGTCAATGTTAAATATGTTGAAAATGATGTAGTAGTTGATGTTGAAACACTCATTACTGTTGAAAATGTTATAAAAGTTGATGCTATAACCAATGTTACTATTGAAACTACTTAAATAATGACCATTACAACTGATGCTATAACAATGGATGTTGTAAAAACATATTTTGTAACAATTGAGGGGGTGAAACCCATTTCATATTGCTTGTCAGAGCTTGAAAGTGGGCTGTTAAAGAGGTGTTTTTGCCACCCAATACTACACAGTAACTTGGGGGATCATGAAAACAAGTTGAGAAGCACAAGCATAGGTAACAATGGATTGAGAAGAATATGCTGTAAAAACAAATCTGTAACATCACCCAATCCCTCATACTATTAGAGGAATGGGGTAAAACATATTTATTTATTTTTTTCCTCCAAATTCTACTTGAATTCCCAACTCTTCATCAGGGCCTCACAATTAAGGCTACTACTCTATATGCTTAAAAATATATAGATATAGATATATTGGGCCATGCCAAATGAACGACCTTAGTTCACAGCATCAAATGTATGTATATATATATATATATAGGGCCCTGTCAAATGCAATGACCTTCCTTCACCACATCAGCTCATCGCTAACCTGTCAAGAGGGTCCACCTCTGACCAATCACAGGACTTTAGGGTTGGCATGTCAGCAAGCTCATCTGGCTAACATCATCCCAGTCGATCCCATAACTGCGCTACCCAATTTCTAGGGTAATATTTTGGGTTTGTACCTTCGTTCCACGTCATCACTTCCACATCCAATTGCGTTAAAGAAAACATCAAGCCACACCAATGAAGATTCTCCATTGCTAGGGTTTAGATTGGTGAAAGGATAAGGTTTTACTGAATTTTCATTGTAAGTTTAAGGCTTTCCCTCCAGTGCCACATCGAGCTTGCCTTCAATCTCTTCCATGGCTCGACTAAGGGATCCTGACAAATGTTAAGCAATGCATCAGACGGGTATCTTTACGACTATTGTAAGAGCCAATCTTGACCTAGCCATAATTTCACTAAGCTGGTTATTTCGACCATGTCTCTATCTTAGAGGTATTGCAGACTTCGGATCAACACCAATACTCGATGCTGACATCGATGGCTTATAAAGGTGCCCTATGGTGCTACCCCTCCTAAGCTTGAGCCAATCCAACTCCAAGGAGTTCCTATCCCTTCAGCATTCCTCATTGTCAGATAGGGAATCCCACACATGTTGGAATAAGTGTTCTTGCAACCCTTACCTACCACCGGATACATGTGAACTCTTGAAAGGTATCCACCTCGCCTACCACACACCAAAGGTTTCAGGCTTCAATGTAGGTCTGTAAGAAACTCCATGGCGATATATAGATACTTTTGGGGCCGAGCTAGCTACACTTTGATGCAATCAAAATATATCCAGGATGCTTATAATGCAAGGCTAGTGAAGCCTGCCTACATGGGTTTCAACTTTTCCTACACTTAAGGGAGGATAACCCTTCTAGCGTTGAATCAAATCCTTTTACACAAGTTCAAGGGCTTATAGCATGATGAAGGAACATCCATGTATACGTACATACCCTACCAAGTAGGCAGTTTGTTATGTACTTATTTTATGTTAATAAAAAGGGTCTTTGTGCCTAATGTTCCAAGTTTTTATTCCAAATCCTTCTGGATCCTTTTGCTGCCTATGGAGTTTCATGACATATTTGTATTACTTATATATGCGATGTTAATCAATATGAATGAGAATTTGCCCCAAGAAAGGATTCTAGTTCAAGAACATGAATCAAGCTAGTTTATTGTATACAACATTACACATTCTACTATAGAGCATATGTTATGAGCTGCAGTAATGAGAATTTAGGACAACACTTCATTCCATTGTAGATGCATACACTAGTTCAGTTTTTTTATCAAGATTTTTCATTTCGTAGGTGTGACATATGTGTTTATGCATACATTTATCTATCATAACTATAAAGCTATCTCTGCAAAGAGAGGAATCCACATGCTCATCACATTAACACCACTGTTATAGTACAAAAAGAATCCAAACCATTTCAACCAAAAATGCATCATAGGTTCATTAATATTTACGCAACAAAAATAGAAAATTATCTTTAAAGTTGCATGAAAACAGAGTCTAAAACAAGGAATGTCCACCCAACCATAGACATCTACAATCACACTTACTTGCAGCTGTCATCCTTGAGCCAATTCCAGATTCTAAGGGGGGTGCTCGCTTAAGGGATTAGAGCACCAACTACCAACGAAAACAAGGATTCCATAGGGCCTCTTCCTCAATCCTAGTAGTTGACTCCGCCCTCTTCTTAGCACAGGGAGTCCATAGGTTCTTGCCTCACCCCAAGTTGATACATAGTGATTCACTCCCTTCTAGGGAGTCTAGGATCCACTGTAACAATAGTGTAATAACCAAGGTCTTTAATCAAGTCTTATTTTGATGTTATTTCATGATTAGCCTCTTCCCAAGCTAATCAAGGCTCCAGAGCCTACTATCTCAACCCACAACCTCTAGGGGACCCAAAATTTTACATGGCTCCATAGATTACATACCAACCCACAGCCTCTAGGGACCCAAGTTGTTACAGGGCTCCAAAGACTCTATCTCAACCCACAACCTCCATAGAACCAAGCTATTACAGGGCTCTAAAGACTCTGTCTCAACCCACAGTCTCTAGGGACCCAAGATGTTACAAGGCTCTAGGGATCCTATCTCAACCCACATCCGCCAGGGAACCCCAAACTGTTATAGAGATCCCCAAACTGTTATAGGGATCCAGAGGCTAGAAACTCAATCCATAGCCTCTAGGGAAACTTAGAGTCAATCCCCTTCTCTTCTCTTATGTTCTATGTTGCTTGCTGATCGAACCAAATTTATTTGTTTTTCTATTGCTTGGATTTTGTCTCCTCTATCTTTGAGCATGAATTCAAATACCATGCCTTGCCTTCATTTCCTGGCTCGTATTTACTATTTCATCCTTGATTTCTTTCACTGTGCAATTCCCCACTTGATTTCTTGTCCCTTTTCCTTGTGAAGGTACTTGAGTGCATGGGCATGTTTAGCTTCCTTGGAGTTCATTCAATTTTAAGAACTAGTTCATTAATTCATGCACCAACCAATGTTTAATGGTTGACCCAAACATCTTAGGTTTTCTCCATAAGAAAACCTCAACTTCCCAAGCAAGCAATCCTCCTCCCCAACTTTGGAATTCGTGTCCCTTTGAATCAGTCCCTTTTTCTTAATTTCACATATTTGTAAAAAATATTTACAATGCATTTTATGATAGAACCATGGGTGGGGATGTCACAAGATGTTGTAACAACAAATTCCATAACAATTGTCAATGTTAAATTTATTGAAAATGTTGTAAAAATTGATTCTATAACACCCATTATTGGTGAAAATGTTGAAACTGTTGTAAAAGCTGATGCTATAACAACTGTTGTTGTTGAAAATTTTAAAACAATGACCATTATAGTGGATGTTGTAGCAAAAAATGTTGTAACAATAGATGCCATGACATCTGTCAATGTTAAATCTGTTGAAAATGTTGTAATTGTTGATGTTGTAACACCCATTCAAATCCATTCAACTTGGTAATATCACCACTTTTCAGAAATATGAAGAAGTCTTTCTTAAAATATGGTGTTGTAACTATTTTATCATTGTCTTTAAAAAAAATAAAAATCAAATATATATATATATATATTATATATATATATATATATATATATATATATCTTATATATATATATACATATATATATATATCATATACATATACATATACATATACATATACATATACACACACACACACACACACAAAAGAAAAAGGAGATATAGGGACTATTTGAGCCAAGATTTTGTAAAAAATTGTGCTATATATACACTACATTTCCACACTCAATTGAAGAGATGGTCAATATTTCCTTTCAATGTTGAGTAGCTAGATGTAGTAAAGGTGTTGAAGATGAAATAGTTATGAACAATGAGACTAGAGTCAACTCTAGGTGGAGTAGAAGGATCAATAAGAATGGAACAAGTGCGATTACAACAGGTAGCACTGAATCTCTAGTTGCGGAAGTGGTGAAAGGGAGCTTCCATTTGTCTTTGTCACTTCCTGGAGAAATGGTTGTGTTTGAAGCTCACATGTAGAATAGGTAGGAGATAGAGGGATCATTCCACCCTAGGCTTAGGCTTAAAGGTCAAAACAAGTCAACAACTTATGGGATGAAAAAATAACTTGACTTTAGTCTAAGAATGAAGGCAAGGGAGGTGACTTAGAGGTGACCTAGGGATGTCCTTAAGGGCTGCTACATGTCTGCACTAAAACTATAAGTTGATTGTTCATTGCAACTTCTACAGGATAAACACTTTCCATATAGATTATTGTTGCATATTATTTGTGCTTGCTTAATAGTTTGAGACATATTCAAGGTAGAGTTTTCTAGGGCTAGTAATTAGGGGTCAAAGTCAAAATCAAGATAATCCATAGAATCTATGAATTCGCATTAGTCACTTCACAGATTAGACATGATGAACCTTTATTCATTGGTAAACCTATGGATTTTATATGTTGTAGCGATTTCCAACTAAATAATCCGATTTTTTTTATGAAATAGCCTCTTATTGATGAATTATAATGTTGGAATCCATTTGGAGTTAGGCTTGAAACCTAATTCAAACATAGTCGATTATGCCCTTGGTTGATCAAGAGAATTGACCCGAACAAATGTTTCTTTTGGTAAATTGTATACAAGTTGAAGGTTGAGCATTCATTACATTAATTACAATAATTCATCATGGGTAGGATACTTTAACTCACTTGGACTAACAAGGGATCCTTGAATTCGACTTGACAAAGTTTTGATTTTGTAAATGAATTGCATTGACAATTGATTAATGAATTGCATTGGAAACAATCATTGAGTTCTAGAGACATCATTATTTTCTTTTATATTTATTTTCACAATGATCCATGTTGATGAGATAAACAGACCATAGGCCTACAATTTATGGATCATATGTTATCAAAGAAACTAAATTTGTAGCCTTGAAGGAGATGTATAAGCACATTAAGGAGAAAATTGAGGGTGTAGAAATCCATTTCACATTTCTTTTGAAATCTTGAAAGTGGGTAGTTTCTCCCACCCAACACTTCGGGGATCAAGAAAACAAATTGAGAAGCACAAACATAGTTAATAGTGGATTGAGAAGTAGATGTTGTAACAAAGGATGTTGTAACAATGGATGTTGTAACAACAAGCCATTTCATTTTGCTTGTTAAAGCTTGAAAGTGGGAAACCAAAGAGATGTTTCTCCCACCAAACACTACACCAACACTTAGGGGATCAAAAAAAAAAATTGAGAAGCACAAACATAGTTAACAACCGATTGAAAAACATATGCTATAACAATGAATGTTGTAATAGTAAATATTGTAACAACGGATGTTGTAACAACGAATGTTATAACAATAGATGATGTAACAATAAATGTTGTAACAACATATTCCATAACAGCATGTCAATATTAAATATGTTGAAAATGTTGTAGCAATTGATGCTGCCAAACACCCATTACTATTGAAAATGATGAAAACGCTGTAAAACCTAATGCTATAACAACTGGTACTATTGAAACTACTGAAATAATGACCATTATAGTGGATGATGTAACAACGTTTGTTGTAACAACGGAAGTTGTAATAGCAGATGTTGTAACGATGGATGTTGTAACAACATATGTTGTAACAGTTGACAAAGTAGAAATCCATTTCATCTTGCTTGTCTTGAAAGTGGGCAACAAAAGAGGTGTTTCTGCCACCCAACACTACACCAACACTTTGGGTGTTGTAACATTTTCTTGTTACATTGAAAATTGAAAAAAATTGATTAAAATTAAAAAAAATAAAATTGTTTTTATTACACTCTGTAATAGTTTGTGCACAAATATATAATTCCACAATATATTATTTTGTTTTATTTTAATAAATGAAATGCCAAATTGCCTCACACTAACTATTGTACATTTTCTATTGGCGGCGATTTACGCTTTGGTGATCGATGACTCTTGTTCTATTGCACCCCCCCTTCTTGCTTGACATTTAACAAAAGGGGTGGGGGGTGTAAAAAGTTGTTTTTCCAAAATAATTTTTGTAACGTGGCAACAACATATAAATTTCAAACCCCACCTCACTCATTACCACTTATTGCCTACCCCACTGCAAAAAAACCATTCCTGGTTTTTGGTAATAAATATCTCCAGCAACCATTTTATTGGTCATTTTCCATTTAATTCTAAATATGCCCTTTATACGAACATTCATTCCACTTCATTCTCACTCCCATTCATAATTGAATCGCTCCCACCATTGTCTGTCCCCTCTCACCTTTCCTTCAGTCGCCAAACATAGAGAATCAAAGTGCAGAACTATACAAAGTCCTAATGACAACTCAGAAATATAGTGGTACATTTTACATGTAATTTTGTTCTTTGTTCAAAATGAGTTAAACTAAAGGAAAATAGTCTCAGGTTCAGTATGAAACCCTCCCAAAAATTGATGAATTTCCTTTAATTGATATGGAAAACAAAATAGAAGATACAAACTCATGTTTTGACCTATATGAATTGGACAATTGGGCTTCCTAAATGTTGCAAGATAATAGCAACAAGTTTTATCTATGGGAGTCCTTTTTAACCAAGTTTATATTTCCTCAAACTCATCCTTTTCCGGAATTTGTAGTATGGTGTGCAGACAGGTACTTACCGAGTGAGAAAAACATAATTGCTCAAAACAACGAAACCTTGTTTTTTGTAACCTCTTGTTGGGAGCGAGATCCCCAAAGGGCAGTTTTGCGGCTAAAAACCCATGTTAAGTCAATTTTTGTAATATAATTGTAAAGACTCCACATTTTGTGGTCGCAGAGCGCAAAGGTGTTATGTTTAAAAAAGGGTAGTTCACCCTTAATTTTGTAAAGTAAAGTCGGTTGTAAGAGACCTACTTGATTGTATAAAAAGATCTAAGCTCTAAGTAGTTTAAAAATAAATCAAGGAATGAAGAGATAGAATGGCAGACATGTAATAGAGTGATATCTCTGAAGAAGTCTAAGCCTTCGGTCGTAGAGTAGATAGAGGCTCTGCAGATGAGTGCACAGAGGCCTAGGATAGAAGTGTGCAGTTGAGTGCGCACACCCTTGCAGCTGTGTGCACAGGGTGGATAGAGTCTGTAACACTTGGAAGATATTAATAAAAGGAGTTATTCTGCAATTTCTATGTTTTTGTTCTATTGATGGGTTTGGATATTTTATAAATTTCCTTTATTATGCTTATATGATGCACGAACGAATGCAATTACATTAAATAATTGAATGCAATTATGAATATCTACTTACGCGGTGATAAGTTTAAGTGTTTGACAAGATAAGCAAATCACTTAGGATAATTGAGGAATCTACATGGCATGCTGCCATAGTAGTGCGAAAGCACCTGAGCCACAGGTTAGGGCTACGTGAAGACCGATCGTATACTTTCGCGAAGGTATTGAAGGCCAGAAGAGAAGGTTTTGTCTTGCAAGCCCTAGAGCGAAACCACCTGCGCGAAGGCAGGGATAGAAGAACTCAAACGAAATCACAACCATCTTAGGGTGTGGAAACTTGGTTCCAACACACCTCATACTACTTCAGGTGGGACTTCGGTCTGCGCTCTACGAGTTGATGCCAAAAGGGCCAATAGTGTAGGGATTTGTTTGGCTAATTAATGCTGAACCTAGGCCAGCCCCTCTCAATCCAACAAATGGTTCTGTTGTCGCAACTGGAATCTGCATAAGAGATGTATGATGTCGTATCACTAGAATCCAACTAAGAAGGAGATTGGAGACTGCTTGGATAGAAATATCCATGAATTCGCGGCGCAAGAGAACAAAAACCCGCGACTGACAAAGGAACAGTGGTTGGACAGATACCTGTATATCGAGATCCATGAGATCTTTTTTTGCTCCTTCCCTATTAAGCTACATAAGTGGATCGTGAAGCTAGCAAATAGCCAAGGAAGGTGGAAACTTAATGGTCCTATTGTGTGGACCCCAGTGCTAGTGCGAAGGTTGGAAGCCTCGTAGGATAAGATCGCCCACACTGTCGATAATTGGCTCGATCGCATCATAGGAGGATTTGTGACTGAATTCGCAATCAACACCTTAGTCATCTACAACGAGGTGGAATGACACTTTTTCAAAGGACCGTGAGGTAAGTACGTAAAATATTTGAATACCTGGATTAAAATGCTATTGTGCAAAACACGGGTTATGCAGCTACCTTGATGTTCGAGACTACGCGAAGCAGAAAAACTTACAGGAACGAAGGAAAAAAGGGTCCGAAGTATAGTCCCTTGATTTCATCTCCACGAAGTGACAAAGAAGGGATAACGAGGGTTTCTCCACGAAGTTCTATTTAGTTAATAATACAAGGATTCCCGCGAATACTACCTCCACCCACACCACCTCCAACTTCACCCATACCACCTCCACCTCCACCACAGTTCAGTATGGCAAATACAGTGAAGTTGCCTTTGTTTAAAGGCTTGGGAAATAAGGACCCGGACCAATTCTGGTTCATTGTGAGGGTTGTATGGGAGGCTCAAGGTGTTACAGATGATCATATAAAGAAGACGACACTGGTTAGTGCTTTGCAAGATCTTGCACTAACCTGGTATATTAAGTACTCTAACGATAACCCGAATGCTGGAGTGGCAGACATCCAGGTAACACTGTATAGGGAATTTAGTAGGCCTAAATCTGAGGCGCAGTCAATTGTGGGATTCAAAGAGATCGCGATGCAACCAGGCGAGATGCCTTGGGAACTAGATCAAAGTTTGAAATGTACAATCCACGAATCCAACGTGAATTTGACAGATGGACATCATCGCGAGTGGTTTGTGGCTTTGCTACTATAACATTTAAGGAGTGCACTGTCGCAGCAGAAGATAACAACTTAGGAAGAGGCCTTGGAGATTGCCATGAGACTACATGAAACTTCGATGCAAGATCCTAATATAGGAGTTCAGTAGATCCATGCGCAACTGAAGAATCTATGCCTTGAGATGCAAATTCTGAAGCAGGACAGGACGATTCGACCAAAAGTACACGAGGATGTATGGTGCTTGAAATGCAAGAGTTAGGGTCATGACAAAGACCATTGCCTGGTCTCTGCAAACTATATTGTAGGAGGAGGACCGATGACTTTAAGGCTAGAAGCTCAAGTAAGACCTAGTGCAGGGCCTGCATTATGGTGCATTATCTGTCAGGTAGCCAATGCCACATATAACTCTCACTTGCTATAGAAGTTTGTTCAGACACCACAACAACTATTCTACAACTTTTGTAGGTCGGTAGGGTGATGAGCATACTTGCAGGAGCTATTGACTAATGATGGATAGAACTCCCGCCTATAGGGCTCAGGCTGAAACATGGTCCCTTGACTAGAGCGTAGGGATGGTGTAGATAGGATTTCATGGGCGTGGAAGAGGTCGAGACAGAGGAGGATCTGGTAGAGGTCGAGGATAGTTGATTTGCTACAATTGCGGGGGACTAGGACACTATGCCCGCGATTGCACTAATTTGACGCTTCCGTCGTACAAGTATTGCACATTGTTTGATCATGAAACGGAAGATTGTCCTACGTTGATAGCTAGGATACATGACAAAGGGGCGCTACCACCTCCGCTAACTCAGAACCTGCAGATGATGAGTTCTAAGCCGCGCGAGGAAGATCCAAACATAAATATAGTGCTTAGAAGTGGAATCACGATAGGAGATGACAAGGGGAAATAGCGAGAAGACAATACATGGGTTGGCAAAGCCTTGACGAACGAGGCTGAGTTCGATTTGGAGCGCGCACGTGAAACCTTCATGGAAGCTAAGAAGAGCTTCGTTGAGGCCTCCACCTCAGGAAGCAAGGATAAGCCTGAGTAGGAGATGGACCCCTCTATGCTTATAACTTTCCTGGAAACCTGTATGAAGCAGTAAGGCTATGAAAGGGTTACAAGAACTCATAAATCGATGTGTTGGGACCATGCCAGGTGAGTCGTGCATAGTACGAAATATTGGCAAGCTTAAAACAAGGACGGGATGGGAGATGAGACTAACTGTAGAGATAGGAGAGTATGAAATGGATCAAGTCATTTTGGACCTGGGATCAGATGCAAATGTCCTTCCAAAGTAGACTTGGGAGTGAATGGGGAGATCTATGCTACAATGATATCTGATTCAGCTAAGGATGGTGAACCAATAGAAGATCATCCCCACGGGGCAGCTGCAGGGGGTGACCGTGGATATTGAGGGAGCGAGTGTGTTGGTTGATTTTGAAGTAATAGAGATAGTGGATGAAAACAATCCCTATCCTGCGTTCCTCGAAATTGACTGGGCTATTGATATGAATGAGGTAATCAATCTGAAGAAGCAAAAGATGATCTTTGAGAAGAAATCGTTGTGCGTAATAGTACCCCTCGATCTTGTTGAAGGATCACGCTATATTGAACCTGTCCGTGATTATGAGAGTGATGACGACCTGCATTGTATCTATAAGATAATAGTGCAAGACCAAGATTGGGTGAATCCCACTGTGGATGGACGGATTACATGGGATCACCAAAGTTCCTGCACTTTGGACTCCAATGAAGAAATAAAGTGTTAGCAAAATCGATTACACGAATTAACCATGCTAAATTGCAACATGATGACCCGGTCGCTGCACTGCATGTCATCAGACGTAAGAAATCTGCCTACTTATGATGGTCTGAACGAGGTAAATATCTTTTTGGATGCATTTGAAAGGGAGGTACTAGAAAAGCAGCACTTCTAGGCATTGGATTGGGCATTGCACGCTACACCCACAAGATGGCGGGGTACGCACAAGGGAAGCTTTGATGATTGGCGTGAATGTAGTAGGATGATGAAAACATGATTTGGGAAGCCTAAGATGTGACTGACAGACAAGTATGATAAGTAGAATGATCAAGGCGCACATTTGGCCAAATGGACACAGGCTAGTGGAGAAGGTTTGGACCATCCTATCGCGTTCGCAAGCCATAGATTATCCAAAGCAGAGAAGAACTATTCCACCACTGAGCGAGGGGATAGCTATGGTGTATGTGCTCCAAAAGTATAAGCATTACTTGCTAGGAGGCCATTTTAAGATGTATACAGATCACTCCGCGCTAATATACCTGGTAAATAAGCCTGTGTTGGGGGGGAGAATCTGTAAATGGCTCTTATTTTTCCAAGAGTAATTTTGAAGTTGTTATGAAGCCTGGATGATTGAATGTGGGACCAGACCATCTGTCGCACGTCAAAATAGGGGAGGAACCTACTAACATGGAAGAAGGATTTCCTGACATTTAGTTATTTGCAATGTGTGTCGCGGATGGTCATTTTGAGGATATAATACACTTCCTAACAAAACGAACTACACCAGAAGGATACACTGTCTAGCAAAAGAAGGAATTAGTGGTGTGCGCGGCCAATTTCTTTGTCATTGTTGGGCATCTATACAATATGGAGACTGATGAGATATTGTGACGGTATGTGCCTGAGTTCGAATGAAGAAGCATCCTCACGGATGCTCATGGGGGCACCATGGGAGGAAATTATGTAGGGAGAGCAACCGCACAGAAGATTCTACATGCAGGATTGTGGTGGCCAACCCTTCATCAGGATTCAAAAGCATATTGCAAGGCATGTGATGCATGTCAAAGAATGGGCAAGCCATCATGAAGGGATGAAATGCCTTTGAATCCACAAATGGTGTTGCAACCCTTCGAGAAGTGGGTGATAGATTTTGTAGGACCCATTCAACCACAAGGGAAGACAGGAGTAAGGTACATTATCATTGCGATGAAGTATTTGACTTGTTGGGAAGAAGCATAGCCGGTGAAGGATTACACATGCATGACTGCCGCGAAGTTCCTATTTGGGCATGTACTAACACGATTTGGATGTCCAAAGATTTTTATGAGTGATCATGGTACACACTTCCTGAGTGAGACAATCAGCGCACTGATGGAGGAATTTCAGGTATACCACCAGAAGAGCACACCTTATCACCCACAAGCTAACGGGACAGTTGAGGTGTTTAAAAAAGTGCTCGAAAATGTCACTAACCAAGGTTTGCAAAGCTCAACGAAGTGATTGGGACCTACACATACTTGCAGTACTGTGGGCTTATCGAACAACATGCAAAGAGTTGACTAGACAAACCCTTTTTAGGCTTGTCTATGGCGTGGAAGTGATCATGCCTATGGAATACATTGTGCCTAGTCTGTGCATAACACTGCTCACATGTATGACAGATCGCAAAGCCTTGGAGGAGAGGCTCGCACAACTAGATGAGCTCGAAGAAGAATTTTTTTTGGCTGGATTTCACCAGCAGGTCCAAAAACAACGCGAAAATGCATGGCATGATTGACACATCAAGCTGCACACATTTAAGGTAAATTACCTGGTTTTGTTATATGATAGTAAGTTTGATAAATTTCCAGGGAAATTCAGAATGCACTATTTAGGGCCTTATGTTATTAACGATATTACCGATGGAGGAGCGGTACAGCTGGTCAAATTAAATGGAGAACCCTTCTCAGGAAAGGTGAATGGCAGTCGCTTGAAGCCATACACCAGCGGTCTGGCCATGTGACTAAATGAAAGTAGCACAATCTTAGTGATCCAGGTAGCTGAAAGGAGGCGCAGGACTATAAACTACACTACCGAGGTTGGGGAGCTGCGCGATTGGAATATGGTGCAAAGCAAGAATGTGTCACTGGGTCCATGATAGCACGGAGGGAGTTGCGCTACCCCGGGAGAAATCGCGCAGGTCAGCCAGAAAGTGACCGTTAAAGTCACTTTTCATGGAAAGATGGCAGAAGTGAGGCCAAATGGAGCGGGTAGTCGGCACTTGAGATGCAATTTATGGTTTAGATCCTTGAAAATCTACCGCGAATCAGGCATTAATGAATCGATTTTGGGGGGAAAGATCGAATTTGAATTCAAAATTCCCTATAAATTACAAGTGTATATCCAGCGAAAAACACTTGGCATTTTGAGAATTGAGTTGTTGCTTTCTCAGGTGCACATGAACTGTGAATTCTTTCAATATCTGGTAGAGAGTCCGGCATTTGAACAATTTTCAAAGGAGACACAAGCACTAGTGAATAGCGTCATGTTGACACACGTAGAAGCTATGGACACCGAAGGAGTGGCAGTTGAGGAGAATGTGCAGGAAATTGATACCGGGACCGAAGTAGCTGCCCTAGAAATGGTCGAAGTATTAGTGGAGGTCCCTAAATCCCCGAGACTAAAGCCAACCCCAACCAAGGAGACCATGAAAGACAAGAAGGGAAAGCAGCCTACCATACCAGTGCGTGTGTCACCAAGACAAAACCCACCAAAGCCCACTGCCCAGGAGAAAGGTAAGGCTATAAACCTAGAAGCAGAAGAGGAGGATATCAAAGACATCCCCATGGATGATGAGGACATGGGAGTGGAAATAGAGGAGGTTGAAGCCCAAGGTGCAGACCTTATTACATGGTTGCTGGAGCATGTCCCTCCATGCAAGCCTAAGTCCAAGGTCTTAAAGGACATTGATGAAAGTAAGACTCCCATTCAAGCCCCTCTGTTACCAGATGAAATCACTTTTGATAGTCTGCATTTGGCATGGGTGCCAATATTGAAGCTCGAAGGTTGGGTCTTAGCGGACCATGAGAAGTTCCCGCACCTGGCGACCGAACAGCTGATGCACCGCATCATAGACACAAATACGAGGGTGACTACATTAGAGCTGCAGAAGTGGCTCAAAGGAGTAGAGAAGGTAGGATTACTCAACCAACTTTGGGTGTCGCACTATAATCTCACCCTCGTGATAGTATTGGTCATCAAGCTGCTACTGTGCTTGGTGCACGATGGGTGTTTGTGGTTGGAGGAGCCGATACCCATCACTGATATGTTGATTCACAGAATAATCTTCTTTCCATATACAGGAAAAAATATAGCTATGATCTTTGGCGGCAAGGGTGGCGAATAGGTGCTCGCAGAATCAATGAAAGAGAAATTCAAACTGGTGAAGAAGCCATGTGGGTATGCTATCTCCATCATCTGCAACCCCACTGTGAAGGTGGCAATGTAGATCCTTGCAAGGAAGGTGATGCAGAAGTGCCGCACTGATGAGGTGTTGGTGCCTGTCGTCGCGCTCACACAACAGTGCGTGGAAGGAGTCCAGTTTGACTGGTCAGACTACCTTCGTGGAGAGTTCTTGGCAAACTATTGCAAAGCACAAGAGCAGAGCAAGACCTTCCACTACGCATGGCTCTTGCTATCGATTGTGCTGGTAGTGTGGGAGCTACCAGAGGAGAGTCAGTTCCCTTCAGTCGCACCAGACCTTCCTGAAGCAGTGAAGTACGCTTCGCTGTGGGCGACCAAGGACACGTAGTGAGTTTGGGACAGCAAGATCTTTTGGAGCTTGATGGAAATGAATATTAGGATGGCTATCAATCGCAAGCCGTGATGTTGCCCACCGTATATGCTAACCTACAGAGATATGCTGAGTTTAAAGTTGATTTCCATTGGATATCAATTAGGGCGCAAAAGGACCCTACGCAGAAGTGGTATGATTTGCCATACCTAGCCACAAATGATGCCATTGATGCAGTGCTTGATAAATGGCCGATGGAGTGGCGCACTACCACTAACTTGACGGTGGGTGGAAGCAACTCTACCACATAGAAGAAGAAGGAAGAATCCAAGTTGAAGATGGCGTAGTTGGTTGAAAAGAGGAATAAGGAGGCCATTGAGAAGGCCCAGGCAGAACAAGAAGGAAAGGAGGAAGGAAAACAAACAGGTGGCACAAAGCGAGGCTCTGACAAAGGCGCGCGGTTTCCTTCACCTGAGACCGAGGTTGAGGACACAGAGTAGCATGGCGTAAACCCTCAGGAGATGTCCACCCGCATTAAGTGCCCGAGAGAGCTAGAGAAGGGAGGGTCCAAGAAGAAATCTAAGGCAACCAAGACCTCGTTGGACCCTCTCACATTGACGGAGGGCGACTTATATGACAAAGGTGACACAGTCAGAGGTGTCACCACGGAGGCCCTAAAATAATTTGAAAAGCAGTAGAAAATCATCCTAGGGGCCATCCAGACCAAGCTGCAGGAGTTGCAGACCCGTACGTCGCAAGTTGGTATGATGTCCACCAACTTGGCTATCGGCACGTCAAAGGGTGCCGATATGCTACGCACGATGGATTCCAGTGCGATAGTGCTGAAAGATGGAACACTGACCATGGAAAATGAGGCTGACATACCCACTCTCAATGCCTTGAAGGGAGTTGGACTGAACCTGGCAGCGCTTCCGTGCAAAGCACTCCACTTTTTGCAGGATGTTAGGTAAACTTGACTCAGGATAGAATCAAAGTTTACCAGGTTAAACAGTGATGGTTTTGGGGCACATGGTATTGTGCACCCATAGTATTCTGCTCGTGGTATTATATGTAATGGAGCTTATAAAAGCCTGGAAGGACTTCATTGTAATGCAAGACCTAGAGGTGAGCCGTGAAGGCTCACTTGGTTGAATTGGCCAGGGTTTTGGCCAATGCTAATAAGATCTTATTAGGTTGGGTTTTTCCCCGGATTTGGGGTTTTCCCAGATAAACATTTTTGTTTATGTGTTTATGGTTGTTGCTAGTTATTTTTATATTTATTTCTCTCAGTAATTATTAATGTTATGCAGTAATTTTTTAACACGGGATGGAGTAATTACCGAGTTGAGGGCTTGCGAGCACCATGCCCTCCAGGTGATCAGTGAACAAAAGATAAACAAAAAGAAAATGGCCCTACAGAGGAATGCTGCCATCGCCACTAAGGCTGAGGCAACTAGCCAGAGCAAGAAGATGATATAGGTCGTAGAGGAGGCGTGCAGAATGGTCCCATAGTTGGCCATTCCAGAGGAGGATCTAGTCGAGGTTTGCATCCACAAATTGGCCACAAGGGTGCGCGACACTTGGATAGAGATGGCACGGGTTCAATTGGAGCTAAATCTATAGATTACAGAGATCCAGTTGAGGGCCCAGCCTTCAACACCGCCAGAGGTAAAGGAACAGCAGACGACTGTTGTCACAGAAGCAGTCATGGCGGTGGAGATTGCAGTAGAAGACTACACACAGTTGTTCGAATAACCGTTTGAGGTCCTAACCGGCTTACAGGAGGACCGAAACATTCAGAGGCTAGAGACAGAAGTGCACGAACTCCAACAGCGTTGTGACGAAGTTAAGGGCACAACATGAACTGTCACGTTGACACAGAGGTTAACTAAGTTGTAGGAAGCCAAGAAACTAAAGGAATAGGTGGACATAGCGTTGCACAAGGACTCAGTGTTGAAGGCGCGACTAAAACCCTGACTACAGGAAGCTTACGCAGTCACAGGAAACATTGAAGGCAACCTTGTGACTCTGCAAGCGACACAACAACAACTTCAGGCTGACATTGTAGGGGCAGTAACCGAGAAAACAATTGAAGATGCGAAGCAGTCAGCAACTCAGTGCACGGCCCAAGTTGCGGTCATCCGGGTCAAGCTGGATGGGCTTCGCGCAAAGATCTTTGTGCCTACTAAGTGACTCGAGGGTGAGTCACAATGTTTGTGTTGGGGGCCTATTGGGAGCGGGATCCCCCAAGGGCAGTTTTGAGGCTAAAAGCCCATGTTAAGTCAATTTTGTAATATAATTGTAAATACTCCACATTTTTTGGTTGCGGAGCGCAAAGGTGTTATGTGTCAAAAAGGGTAGTTCACCCTTAATATTGTAAAGTAAAGTCGGCTGTAAGAGACCTACCCATGGTCGACGAACCATGAGATTGTATAAAAAGAGCTAAGCTCTAAGTAGTTTAAAAGAAATCAAGGAATGAAGAGACAGAATTGTAGATCATTTAATAGAGTGATAGCTCTGAATAAGTCTAAGCCTTGGGTCATAGTGTAGATAGAGGCTTTGCAGCTGAGTGCACAAAGCCCTAGGGTAGAAGTCTGCAGATGAGTGCGCAAACCCCGGTAGCTGTGTGCACAGGGTGGACAGAGTCTGTAACACTTGGAAGATATTAATAAAAGGAGTTATTTTGCAATTTCTATGTCTTTGTTCTGTTGATGGTTTGGATATTTTATGTATAAATTTCCTTTATTATGCTTATATGATGCACGAATGAATGCAATTACATTGAATAATTGAAAGCAATTATGAATATCTGCTTATGCGGTGATAAATTTAAGTGTTTGAAAATATAAGCAAATCACTTTGGATAATTGAGGAATCTACATAGCACGCTACCATAGTAGCGTGAAAGTACTTGAGCCATAGGTTAGGGTTGTGCGAAGACTGACCGTATACTTTCGCGAAGGTATTGAAGGCCGGAAGAGATGGTTTTGTCTTGCAATCCATAGAGCAAAACCACATGTGTGAAGGCAAGGATAGAAGAACTCAAACGACATCACAACCATCTCAGGGTGTGGAAACTTGGTTCCAACATCTCCCCATACTGCTTCAGGTGAGACTTTGGTTCGCACTCCATTGGCTGATGCCGAAAGGGCCAGTAGTGTAGGGATTTATTTGGCTAATTAATGATGAACCTGGGTCAGGCCCCCTCAAGCCAACACCTCTAGGTCCATTTCAAATTCCCTGTGCATATATTTGCCCAGCTCTTTACACCCATTCTATAGTAAAATTATCTTGGAAATATATCAGAAGTTAACTTTTGAAAAAAGAGCATCTATTTTTGAATTATTCATGCCTTAAGGGACTCATATTCCTACTCACAATCTGTCTTTTCATCAATGTTTCCAGAATTTTCAATACAAATCATATCCATTTTATGTTTTATTTTAGGGTATTAGAGTGATGAGAAAGTGGATGAAGTAGTTCTAGAGTTTCTGTCAACATTTTGTCTAGATAAGAAACCTAAAATCTTATTTAATTTCAACAAGTTTTTATTTGAGGCCATTCATGACCAATTTCTTAAATTTGGAGTTGATTATTTTTTAAATATCAATCAATATTGGTTTATTTGTTTTTGTATTATCAATCAGACAGATTCCCAACACAATTGCAAAAGCAATATCTTCAAGAGAATCAATGGTCTATGATTCATGTTGGGCACAATCCAACTTGGTTGAAGTTTTGGTCAAAGACTCTGCATTTTTAGGAGTGGAGCTGGTGAAGTTATATTCATTGTGTAGTGTCTAGGGACTTTTGGTTGGGTCAAAGTCCCTCATTTTGTAACAAGCATTGAGTATTACTCCATTTTTTTCGGATCCATAGTATGTGGACCATGGTCTTGTAGTAAGGAAATTTATATAAAGAAGATGTAATACTTTGTCGAAGATAGCTAAGAGTACATAGAATTCATAAGTTAATTATATTTTGTGTCTTGGGTGTATGCAAAGGCCTTGGAAAAGTCTGCAGCTGAGTGCATAGGTCACCTGCAGCTAGGTGCATAGGTCATATAAGTGTATTAAAGATCCTTATTAATAAAGAATAAGTTTCAACAAAGTATTGTGGATATTTCTATGTTCATTATCTATTGTTATAAATATCGTTATGCGTGCTTTTTTTATTGAATTATGCAGAAAAATGCATGTTATGTTGTTTTCAAATATGTTTAGGTTATAAGTGCAAATTTGTGAAGTTAATCATCAATGTGAAATTATTTATGTATGCAAGGTTGTAGATAGGTATAAAATATAAGTGAATACATGAGTGCCATAGCGCGGATATCCCTCTGGCTACAGAAACCTTGTTTTGCAACCTCCCATAACTGCTTTAGGTGAGACTCCGATCTTCTTTCAGGTTGTTGTCGAAATGGCTAGTGGTTGAGGGTTTTGTTGGTGCGCAGTACATTCTGAACCTGGGTCAAGCCCCCTTAAACCAACAAATGGAAATTTATGGAAGTTTACTTCGATGATTGGACAATCTTTGGGCTATTAAAGAAGCATGTGGCAAGCTTAAGGTTGATGTTGGATACATGTAGGCAGTACCAGATATCACTGAACTTGAAGTAGTGTTTCTTATGTGCACCATTTGGTATACTATTGGGACATGTAGTCTATAAAAAAGGATTAATAGTGGATCCCACGAAGATCACATTTATTATGAACCTTCCAGCACTAAAAATAGTGAGACAACTACGTACGACACTGGGACTCACTGGCTACTACATAAAGTTTATAAAGGGGTACGCGCAGATAACTACACCAATGGAAAAATTGCTGATGAAAGATGTGGCTTTTCAATGGAGCGAAGAGTGCCAAAAGAGTTGGGATGTACTAGAGGAGAAAATGGTAATCACGCCTATTATAGTTGTCCCATATTGGAAGAAGGAATTCCATGTACATGTTGATGCATCTTGTATAGCATTGGGTGTAGTGCTAGCGCAACCAAGAGTAGCTTAAATTGATCATCCCATAGCATTTGCAAGGAGAAATCTATCCAAGGTGGAAAATAACTATAGCACTGCTTAAGGAAAGGGATTAGCTATGGTATATTCATTACAGCATTTTAGGCACTACTTGTTGGGAGCACATTTCAAAATGTTCAATGATCACACCGCGCTGAAATATTTGGTGAATAAGTCTATTTTAGGAGGAAAGATCTGTCGATGGTTGTTATTATTATAGGAGTATGACTTTGAGATTATAGTGAAGCCAGGGAAATTGAATTTTGGGCCTAATCATCTATCAAGAGTAGATCCAGGAGAAGAACCCACAAATATCGAAGATAACCTGCCCGATGCATAACTATTCACAATCAAGTTGCATATGATCACTTCGCGGATATTATTCAGTTTCTGGCCGCAGGAATGGAGCCCACGGAGTACACTATGAAGCAAAAGAAGGAGGTGGCGGTTCAAGTAGTTGATTTCTCGTTGATTACTGGACACTTGTACAAAATGGGACCAGATGAAGTACTGCACAGATACGTCCCTGAACATGAACAATATAGTATTCTAATAGAAGCTCATGGAGGAGTCGCAAGTGGGCACTATGCAAGAAAAGCCACTGCACGAAAAATATTGAGAGCTGGCTATGGTGGCCCACAATGCATAAGGATGAAGAAGAATTTTTTCAAGCATGTGATGTATGTCAAAGAACAAGAAGGCCATCTAGAAGAGATAAGATGTCTCTAGTATCACAGGTAACTTTGTAGGATTTTGACAAATGGGTTATTGACTTTGTTGGACCTATTAGTCTGCCGGAAAAGAAGACTAGTGTGAGGTATATAATCATTGCAACTGATTATTTGACAATATGGGCCGAGACACAATTAGTGAAGGATTGCAGTGCAGAAACTACTGTGAATTTCATCTTTGAATATATATTATCTAGGTTTGGTTGTATGAAGAACTTGATGTGTGACCAAGGCACACATTTCTTGAATAAGACAATTGAAGCACTAACTAAGGAATTTCAGGTTTACCAACAAAAGAGCACTCTTTATCATCCTCAAGCAAATGGAATAGTGAAAGATTTAAATAAAATTCTAGAGAATGCATTGACAAAGGTATGCCATGTGAACAAAGATGACTAGGATTTACGGATTCCAACGATGTTATGGGGATAAAGAACAACATGCAAGAAATTGACAGGGCAGACACCGTTTAGGTTGGCATATGGAAAAGAGGCAGTTATGCCTATGGAATACATTGTGCTAAGTTTGAGAATTACAGCTATGACAGATATGGAAAACCTTGACATTATGAGGGAAAGGATGTCACAGATACTAGCTCTAGAAGAAGACAGGTTCATAGCAGGGTTCCACGAGCAAGTGCAGAAAGCAAGGGAGAAATCCTGACATGAAAGGCATATCAAGAAGAAGACATTCCAGGAAGGATATATTGTATTATTATATGACAACAAATTTGCGAACTTCTGAGGAAAATTTAAAACACACTGGTTATGACCATATATCATCAGCACATCTCTGATGGTGGTGCAATTGAACTCATGAAGTTGAATGGTTAGCTCATTCTAGGATGAGTGAATGGTAGCAGATTGAAGATATATAGGGAAGACTCTATCCTTGGAGCTTCACATTGAAAAATGAAGGGAGGAAAATCTTATTGCCACCTGTAGTTGAAAGTGGGCGCAGGAATATAAACTAATCTGCAGAAAGGTACTTCAACGAAGGAATATTACTGTGTGATACACAGGATTATGATGAAGTCTGAAGGAACTGCGACAAATAACAAGTGACTTCGCCATGAGGGAAGGTTCATCGAAGTTGGATGGAAATATGAACGGTGGGAGGAAAAACCTACCGTTGAAAGGCGCGGGAAAAAGGAATTTATGAAGCATAACTAGATGTATCTAGCCCCATACCTACTTTAAATGATAAAATCTTAGCCAATCATGGGGCTAGGAATTCAAATTTGCTGTAATTCGTGTCCTGCACCACATTTTTACACTTTGTTGCCTGGAGAATTCAAAATTTGCATCTAAGTGAGAAAGAGCTATTATATGTCTGAGAAGAGCATTGAATAACTTGTTAGAATATTTGCAGAGAGAGGATTAGTAGGTATAATGGAAGCATAGATCGACAAAACTCCAACAGTAAACATACCCATGTCCCCAAGGCGCATAATGTCGCCGAGAAAGAAGGAACCCACATAAGAAACAGTAGAAGAGACCAGCTAAGGTCTCTGGGACAGAACTAAGAACATCCTCAAGGAAGAATTACAAGTGAATAAAAAGCGACGCGACGAGATCCTGGCAATTGTGAAGACCCTACCAGTCTTGTAGAGGCTCGCTAGTATTACCAAAGGAAAGAACCTCTAAAAGTAGATAGATGATCTTGCAAGAGAGGACTCAGCCAGGGAAAATATGACGCCCTCTAACTTTCTCAGGCAGTGGACGAAAGGCTCAAAGAGTTGAAGAAAAGGGAGACAAAAATACTGTAGAAGGTTTCTTGTCCAACAACAGAAGCATTGTTAGAGGATGTGCACCGAGAGGAGAAGCAAATAGTAGAGACAATCCAACAATACAATGCAATCCACAGTGGAATTGTTGCAAAATTCAAGGGGACTATAGCTGAGTGACTCAGGATGAGTCATGGGTGAGTGTTGGGGGCTTGTTAGGCACAACCCAACTTGGTCCAAGTCTTGGTCAAAGACTCCACATTTTGAGGAGAAGAGCGCATGGAGCTGGCGAAGTTCTATTCATCGCACAGTGTCTAGGGGATTTGGGGTGGGTCAAAGTACTTTATTTTGTAACAAGTATTCAGTATTAGTCCATTTTTTTGTTGGATCCATGATATGTGGACCATGGTCTGTAGTAAGGAAATATATATAAAGAAGATGTAATACTTTCTTGAAGATAGATAAGAATAGATAGAATTCATAAGTTGATCATATTTTTTGTCTTGGGTCTGTATTTTTGGAGAGGCTCCGTAGCTAAGTGCATGGAGGCCTTGGAAGAGTCTACAACTGAGTGCACAGACCACCTGCAGCTGGGTGCGCAGGTCAAAGAAGTGTATTGAAGATTCTTATTAGTAAAGAAGAAGTTTTAGTGAAGTATTGTGCATCTTTCTGTGTTCATTATTTGTTTTTATAAATATCGTTATGCATGTCTTTTATTGAATTATGCAGAAAAATACATGTTATGCTATTTTCTGATATATTTAGGCTATAAGTGAAAATTTGTGAAGTTAATCATCAAAGCAAAGTTATTTATGTATGCAAGGTCATAGATAGGTGTAAAATATAAGTGAATACATGGGTGCCACAATGCGGGTATCCCTTTGGCTACAGAAACCTAGTTTTGCAACCTCCCATAACCGCTTCGGGTGAGACTGCGATATGCTTGCAAGTCATTGTCGAAAGGGCCAGTGGTTGAGAGTTTTGTTGGTGTGCAATACATTCTGAACTTGGGTCAAGCCCCTTTAACCCAAAAATTCATTAGACGTCCTTGGTTAGAAGGGATTTTGAGGAATTTTCCTTCACTAATTTTGTGAACAAATTTTTTCACATATGCTACAGTCTATTAATTAGTGATAATCCTCCCATAATTTCACCTAAAATCAAGAGTATTATGTAGCTTAGTGAACAAACAAAGCTTGGTGATTGGTATTTGTACCAATATTTTACAAAAAATTGATTGTATGGGTGTGAATTTCCACCCTAACAAATAAAGAGGTGGAACAATTATTGGCACAAATGAAGTTTAAATTGGGGGCTACTTGACAGTATGACCCCATTGGGAGAATTTAAACCATCTGAGTTCAACAAAAATCCCCACCTTATTTTCATGTGTCCAAGCCTAAGATAGAGAAGTTTTCTAATAAGAACACCTGGGAGGAAAACACTTTGCAGGAAGTGACAAAAGATTAAACCGTGGAGCAGTCAGTAGGAGAAAAAAAATTGGTTACACCTCCAATGAAAGAAAAAGAACTTAATAGGAAAGATCAAAGCTTAGCAAAGACATAAATGGAATAGTTCAAAGTATACAAGAGAAAGAGTGGTATCAAAAACTGTCTCATTCGAAATTTATTCACTAGCTACTATTGTTGTTTCAGGTGAGCCTATTTTCGGAATGCAAGAATTGGATCCAGGGACAAAAAAATCTTCTCCCTCTTCTCCTTCTAACCAAAACATATTTTCTGAGTTTTTTGAAATGAAGAAAAAGAATGAGGCTTTGAAGGTAGTAACTTATACCGAGTTCTGGAAGAAAAATTCTTCCACTAAAAGTGGGTTTCTTTCACTCTTGATACTAAAAACGTTGAATTTAAGTTAACATTCCTTGAACCTAAAGTTTATGCTCCTCGAGCTATTGGATATTATAAGGCTTCTATTTTATCTTTAAATACTAAACAGATCCATCGTATAAATCTGATTGATCTGCATAGACAAACTGGTGAGATGATATATTCCTCTCTCACTAGTTTTGCTTCAAATGTATCAAAATGGCAGAATTCTTTGAATAATTCTATTACAAAACTTAAAATGGAAAAGACTTCTTCTATGGTGAAGGATGTTAGGATCAAATCACTAGAATATCTTGTAATTAAATTAGGTTTAGATCACAAAAATGTGGATGCATCTCAAGAGATTGTTAAGAAGAAGAATGAAGATATTCAATCACTTAGAAGACAGTTGAAGTTGCCCATAATAGAGCATCCCCAAACAAAAGAAATTGGGGAATTAGAGAAGGAAAAATAAACTCTATTATCCTATATAATTGAACAAAACCTGTAGATTTAGAAAAAGAAAGAAAAGATGAAAGAGTTGTTAAAAGAGAAGGCCCAAACTAACTGTGTAGTAATTCCACAAAATACATTACTACATAATGTCTATCATAGGCATTATCTTATCTTAAACTAAAGGATGTTGAGATTTGAATATTGAAATAAAAATTGTACAGAGTTGAGATGAAGAAAAATAAATAAGATAATTCCTTAGTCGAGGAAATAAAGAAAAATGCAAATTTACAAAAGCAATTAGAATAATATTTGAGTAGTTCTAATAATATTCAATGTTTATCATGAGGAAAAGAACAAATTTGGATAGAAATTATGTCATTTGTGTTTGATATTTGGTAGTCTATGGAGAGTATTGTAGAACAGGAGGAGTTGATTGAAATAACCAAAGAATCTATTAGGAAATAAACCTGGACAAGAAAGTCAGATAATAAAATCTCTTAACAAAGGTCCAGAGAAGAACTTGAAGAACAAGAATTGTAGACAAAACATAATCAATTATTCAGACTAGAAAAGTTCTCATGTAGAAAACTCTGATGCTGAAGACAAGGGAAAAGTGTGAAAATATTCAAGTGCAAATCAATAAATTCTACATAAAATTTTCTTTTCTGCAAGAGAGAGGTATTCCATCTTTTAAGAATTCATATGGCTAGATGGTAACATAAGACCAATATGAAAGATTGTTGAACAGAGAGGCAAGGAACAAGACAAAGTTTGATGGAATTAAGGGAGAGATTAATAGTTAGAATCTACTTCAAATGTTAGTTAGTGAAATTTTCATCTACTACAAAATCAAACATTTGTTCATAGTAAAACCTTGTTTTGAGAAGTATACTAATGCAAATGAATCGTACAAATAGATGATGGCTCTTAGTTATCCGACAGATGAAGAATGGGAGTTGTTATCACTCCAGGAAGCTCTCCTAGGTTATAGCTTGGAGATGCCTGGTAACATATAATATTCAATATTGTTCTCTGAACTATTGGAATGAATGATGGTTTGGATTAAGTCAGATGATTGTTTCAACTCTATTTTCACTCAAGACATGCATGAACACCTCAGCTTTACAAGACTTTAGACCACTAATGCTCAATAGTTTATAGATTCAATGGGTAAATGGAGAACATTGACTGTACTAGCAGATGCATACATAAACACATATGAATGGCTAGCTACAGAAAGAAAATGAAGCTTGCAAATCTAATTTATCAATGCAGAGATAAGATGACAATTATCTGGCATTAGACATAGAAGAAAACATGAATAACCTATTCAAGTGCAAGCATAGAACAAAAGAGAAAATGGGAATTGAACATGTAACAGCAAAAGAAGCTTGTATTGCTAGAATGAAGATGAGAAGCTAGAGGAGTAGAGTCTCCACAGTCTCCAAAAGTTGAAACCTTGTTCCTTTGAACTTTCAAATATTTATAGGCCTTTTGCAATGCTCTCGAGCCTTCTGAGGCTCGAGAGGTCTTAATCCATCCCCTCTGTCTTTTTAATTGTTTGATGCCATGACTAGGCATGCATGAGATTGGAGGTTTCTTTTCTAATAGCAGAGTAACCATGTTCTGGTAATTCACTGCGTTGTTAAGGAGCTCGCTTGTGCTAGTGATGCTCCATAATCACTTCTGTTGCAGGCTGCATCGTGTTGTGGCCCTTTTTCCCTTTCCGGCCATTTGTCTCCCGGCAATCTGTCTTCTGGCCTCTATCTCTCAGCCTCTGTTTCCCGGACTCTGTTTTGTAAAGGAATGGGTCTTCAGGCTTTTAACATCCTTTCGAATACCAAATGATTGTTTTTTGTTTTACACAGAAAAACGTTGCAACACTATGAAATCCCACTAAGCTCTATTCATTCTAGACTTCAAAAGTCTTTAAACACGGTTTATTCCTCTATCGGGTCCGCCATCGATCACTATCGCAAGTCGCTAATGGCTTGTTCCCAAGCTTCCCTTTGTATTTTGAAATTCGTTAAAAATCATGAAAATAATGTAAAAATGGCCTACGATGGATCTGAAATAGTATATAATGGCTTTAAGTAACCCTTTCGGGTCCGGTTTATCGCATCGACGCTTCATCCTTCGCCTTTCATTTCATAAACGAAAATTGCGAAAATACATTAAAAATGTTGTTTGACAGATCTCAAAATCTATGCAATAATATTTATACAATAATCGGGTCCGGCTAATCGTACTGAACATATACATGTGCATAGGCCCAACTCCATAGTGTTGCTCCTATGTGATACAGTGATGCGATCTGATCACAATTGCATGTTGCTCATGCCTTGGGCCATTTGCAAGTGATCTTTGTAATATCCAATAGTGAACCTGTGATGCAACATGAGCCGTTGATCTACACGCTTGATTGATGGTCCACGTTGCTTCCACCGATCGCCATCATCAGTTCCATATAGTTTGTGTCAATATCCGCCGATTTCCTGTGCCGATTGCGAATTGTCCATCAGATCTGGATTGTTGATCGACTAGATTTGACGGCTACTATGCATTCATTGCCCACACCTAAAATACTTCGTTTTTTCATGATTTTCTTTGGTTTTTGCCTCCCGATAGTGTTTTTCCAACCATTCTAAGGGCTCTTGGCATGCGATTGTTTTGATCTTTTGGATGATCTTACTAGCTTTCAAAGACTTAGGGAGCATATTTAGATCCATTTCGGGCCACCTGCCAATAGGTCTAACACTGGATCCTTCTGGGGATGAAATCCTCCCTGTGAGGTTTCAAGAATCACAGACCAATGCCTTTCCTATAAGGGCAAAAATCAAATCTATCTCTTAGTGTTCCATTGGGCATGGAGTCTATTTTGCATAAAAATAAAAATTGAAAAACATATTTACAATATCAAGGCTTTAAAGCCTTAAATGAAATAAAGTTTCAAGAACCACCCATTGACTGGGCCACCAAAAACATCTTCTCCTTCCAGACTCTGTAGAATAAAGGTATTGTTCTGTTGAATTTGAGTGATGACAAATGAACCTATCCATAAGGAGTCAAACTTACCATGATTACCTTTCTTTTCCTTCAGTGCATCCCATTTGAGAACCCAGTCACCAACTTGGAAATTATCCACTTTTGCCTTCCTGTCAAAGGTTTCTTTGATTTTCTTCTGATGAAATTTTGACTTCTCAACCAGCTGCTCTCTGATCTGTTGTAATTCAACTAGGTTATTCATTCTCCTTACCATGTCATTTGTTTCATCCTGTTCTTCTTGAAATAATTTGGCCACAAGGAGAATCAATTGGATAGGAAAAACAACATCAGCACCATAAACCAACTTAAATGGAGAATTTCCTATCGACTTCTTGTTGGTAACTCTGTCAACCCACAGTGCAAACTTCAACTTGGAATCCCGGCTCTTTTTGTTGTCCTCCAACAGTTTTTTTATTATCCTTACCAGACTCTTGTTAGATGATTCTACCATGCCATTGCCTTGAGAATAATATGAGGTAGAATGCACCAATTGAATTCCCATTGATTTAGTCATGTCCACCAATTATTTTTCCTTAAAAGCTGCTGCATTATTAGTGACTAGTTTGGCTGGGCAACCAAATCTAGTGAAAATATTCCCATTAAAGAACTTTATGAAAACTTTATGATTAGCATTCTTAGTGGGTGTAGCCTCAATCCACTTGGTGAAATAATCAGTGGCTACCAAGATCCATTTGTGCTGACCACTGGAATGTGGGTTGATCTCACCTATAAAGTTCAAGCCCCACTACTAGAAGGGACCATTGGTGTGTACTGGCTTCAAAGGCAAAGATTTTAGCTGTTGTCTTCCTGCAAACCTCTAACATTTGTCACAAGATTTCATGAAAGAAAACACATCAGAGAATGGAGTAGGTCAATAATACCTAGCTCTCAAGATCTTGTGGGTTGTGGTTTTCCAATAATGATGCCCTCCACAGATGCTAGAATGGAACTGGTGCATGACTTCCATAGATTGTCCTTTATCTAGACATCTCAAGAGGATTCTTGATGGGTCCTTCCAATAAAGCAGGTTTTCATTCATGCATAATTTGGTTGATCTGAGCTTGATGGCCCGGGCTTGACTTGAGCTAAGCCCTGGAGGGACTTCTAGCTTCTACCAAAAATGAACTATATTGAAATACCATTCACAGGTGGCTAAATTTTTAGCCAAAGGTTGATTCTACTCTTGCTATTCTACTGCTTCCTCTGTCTGCTCATCACCTGAATTTGAACCCATGCAATTTATGTCTAACAAACTACAATTTTCCTCATCCATAAGTTTAGCGAAGCCCTGGCCTTTGACAAGCTTAGTGGGCTTCACCTCTATGTTAAACTCTATGAATTTTGCAATCCATTTAGCTCTCTTTCCATCAATATTTAGCTGAGTTAAGACATATTTTACTAAGGCTGGAGGTACATATGCAACCACTTTGGAATGCAGAATATAAATTCTGAATACCTTTAAACATTTTATGAGAGCATAAGCTTGTTTTTCAATAAGGTCATACCTTAGTTCAACATCCCTAAGAGTTTTGCTAAAAAAGGCCACGAGATGCTCTATGCCTTCATCATTTCTCTGCAATAGAATTGTTGCAAGTGTATCATAAGAGGCAAAAGAGAAGATATAAAACTCCTTAGTGTAATTTGGGCTAATTAGAGTGGGAGCTTCCATGATAGCTTGTTTGATGGCTTCAAAAGAGCTTCTTACAGCATTTGTCCATTTTATTTCTGATCCTTTCTTCAGCATGGAAGTGATGTGCTTCACTAGCTCTGCAAAGTTTGGAATGAACCTCCTTACAAAATTGATCTTACCCAGGAAGGATTAAATGTCCCTTTTTGACCTTGGGATGGACAATGTTTGAATTGATTTAACTCTTGCTGGATCAATCTTCACACCTTCAGCAGAAACAATATGTCCTAGAAGTTTGCCTTCTTCTAGAGCAAACTGTGACTTCTTCGGGTTCACAGAAATTCCGAATTGTCTGCACTTTAGAAAAACCTTCTTCAAATGCTGCAAATGGTCCTTGTGAGTGTTGGAAAAGACTTCTATGTCATCAAGGTAAATGAGGACAAACTTATCCTTCTCTCCCACAAAGGTTATGTCCATGGCCCTCTAAAAAGTAGCCCCAACATTCATCAGTCCAAAAGGCATCTTGGAGTACATGAAAGTGCCCCAAGGAGTAGTGAAGGCAGTCTTTTCCTGATCTTTTGGATTTACAGCAATCTGATTGTCACCTCAAAATCCATCTAGAAAAGACATGATTCTAACCCCTGAAACTTTTTGCAGCAAGTGTTCCATCTTAGGCAGGGGGTAGTTATCTTTTTTAGAGAATTTGTTTAGATTCCTGAAGTCAACATAAAGCATGATTTCTCCATTCTTCTTTCTTACTACCACAAGGTTAGCTATCCACTTTGAATACCTTAGGGGAACTATGATCTTGGCATCCAACAACTTCTTGATTTCTTTCTCAATCAAAGGCAATAAGAGAGGGCTGATAGGTCTTAATTGTTTCTTAAAAGGGATGGTGTTATTTTCCAGTGGAATCTTATGCTGAATGATGTTTGTGTCATATGTTTTAAGATCATTGTATTCCCAAGCAAAAATATCAGCAAATTGCTTCATGAGGGTGCAATACTCGGAATTCTGGGCAAAAGACAAGTGAGTGGACAGATTTATGTACTTCGAATGGGCTGGGCTCCCTATATTATGTTTACGAACAACAGACTCATTTTCTTCTTTGGCAGGCTTATAAGGTACATCATTATGATCAAACAACTTCTCTAGGGGCACCAATCCTTTGGGTATATGGTTTCTAGGCAGCTAAACAATGTTGTCCTGACCGATCTCGTCCTTTAGCTTGGACTGGTTGCATTCTTCCATGGTTTCGTTTTCTTGGTCGATTTGCATTTCAGAAAATTCCTCAACGACTTGTAAAAGTTAATTTCATCATCATCTTCAAAAAATTTCCAGTATTTGACATTGTTAGGCAGAGATGGTCTATATTTCACCTGAACTTCATAAGTAAATTTAAGATGTAAGGAGGAATAAACATGCTAGCAGACACAACAAGGGAATCAACAAGCTAGTTCTTCATTCTCAGGATGTAAGAAATGGTGAAAATATTAAAAGAATCCTTGAGCTTCCATACCTCATCCCTGTATGCTTTTAGCCTTGGATTCTTTGCTTGGAAAGTTTTGTTGACCCGTCGAATGATGAGGTCTGCGTCTCCAAATACTTTCAGACCTTTGATGCCCATTTCTTTAGCAGCGTTTAAGCCCAATATCAAGGCTGTGTACTCTACTATGTTATTTGTGAATTGAAAAGCTAATTTGAAAGATAAATGAATGCATTCATGTGTGGGGGACACAAGGACTACACCTGCCCCTGCAGCTTCCTTAGAGAAAGCCCCATCAAAGAACATGTCCCAAATCTGTGGGCCTTCTTCCTCTGCGATCTGGAAAACTGGTTTTTTAAGCTGTGTGGACATCAACTAGGATTCTTCAATCTGAAGAATATAGGCTCCAAAATCAGTGTCGATAGCATAAATGGGATGATTAATGGGATTATTCTCATCACTGATGATTTAAGCCAACTAAGCTTCCCTGTATAATATTTTACTCTCACCTCCAAAAACTGGGACAGTAGCATAGGACAGATCATTTTGCAATGTTCCACCTAATCTCTTGATCCAACCTCTGGAAAGAAACATGCCAAACTTGGCGGGTACATTTGCTACCACAATATCCATCATCATGCCCTTCATGGGCAGCTGAGACAAGGTGATGGCTAGGTCTTTGATTGATCCCAGACATTTCACTTTTATAGAGTCAAAAGAAAACAGGTCATGATAAGGTTTGGTAATGTCAAGACCCAATTCATCCATGACAGCCTTGGGCATTAGATTATGGCTGGCTCCTGTGTCCAGAAGGATGTTATGAAGGATTTTTCCATGGATAGTCAGTGAGACATAGAATTATGGGGAGTTGTCTTCGTAATTTTCAATCATTGGGCTGAGAATAATAGTTGGTTTGTCATCTTGCAGATTTACATAGTTAGTGGAGGCTTGGATGGCTTTAGGCTCAAGGGCCTCGAGGATGCATCTTTTGAAGGACTCATTCTTCACTAGTTTAATCAAAGGTATAGGTATTCTTAGCTTCTGAATTTCTGACTGAAAACTGAAAGGAGAAGGAGACTTGTCAAGGCCTCTTACCTCATGAGCTGGAGCTTTGAGGGTGATGGGATCAACTGCTGGTCACTTCTGCTTATTAGCTTGTTGTACTGCAGGGAAAACAACTCTTTGAACAGGAGTTTCCTTGGCATTATTCATCTTTGACCTCAGATTATATCTGTGTTGATCTTCAGTTTGCAGAACAGCTTCACCATCCCATTCTTGGTTAATCTGGACGTTGAATAATGACTTTTCATAGGCAGCTGAGGTCAAAAAGGAGGCACTACCTTTGTCTTCCAGACAATGGATCTCATCATCTTCTTCAAACTGTTCTTCTTCCATGACTACATTCTGGAAAGGGGTCTTCACCCTTTGGTCTTCATTGGCATCTTCGCTTCTTTGCAAAATCTGTAACTGCTCATTAGCTCTTCTATATGGATTTGGATTTAGATTTCTAGGAGCAAAGGTATTAGGAACTCTTCCTTTCCTAGGGTGTTGCTCAACCTTTAATTTGGAGATTTCAGAGGCTAATGAATCTATCATCTTGGTCATTTTATCTATCTTGGGATCTGAAGATGATGAAGACTCGCCCCTCTGTCTCCTTCTATCAACATTTCCCTTGAGATTCTCTACAGCCATGATGTTTGATTCTACTTCCAAGGCTGCATCCTACATATCAGCCAAAGTAGCACATCGCCTCCCCCTCAACAGTAGATAGAATTCAGAATCAAAGGCACTAGCATAGGCGAATTTAGCAAAGGTAGTGGCGGGTTTTACTTCAGCTAGTATTTTGCTATACATGTGGTTAAATCTCTTATTGAAATCAGACAACAACTCACCATTTTCCCTCTTTAAGTTCCCAAACTCATGTGGTAATAGAGTAGATCCTTCTTATCCCCCCAATGCTTTAGGAATGCATCATCTAAAGCCTCAATATTTGCTATAGACCTTGGGGTCAGTTCTCTGAATCATTTTCTAGCCTCTCCATCTAGGCTTTGGGCAAAGACTCTCATCCACACATCATCTTCACTAATGTCCAGGTTATCAAGATAGCTATAGAATGATTCAAGATGTTCTTTAGTTGTAACACCTTCAGTCCTAGTGAACTTAGGCCTATACTTCTGATATTCTCCAGTAGGCATGGCATTCAAAGGAGTGGGTAGTACTAGAGATCCATATCTAGCAGCTATGATTCTTTCCATCTTGGTAGGTGCTTGTGGACCTGCCATAGGTGTGGTGGCTATAAGGGTACTAGAAGTCTAAATGACAGAGGGTTGAGGGGTGACTAATAGGACTAGAGGAATCTGATGGATAGGAGGTGTGGTTTCCTTTGGGCATACAACAAAAGGAGAACCTAAAGAATAAGGAGCTTTATGAATCTCTAAGATTTTTTCTTCACTGCTAGTATTAGATGCTATACTCTCAACGTGTATTTGTTCTATTGCAAGATTTTCTTGAAGAGATATAGAATATTGTTTACAGCTACCTGAACTTGATGCTCCTTTTTGAAATGCCTTTATTTCTTTGATAATTTTTTCAGAGTCAGATACTAGGTTAGCTTGTGGCTTCTGAGGATTTCTCTGAGTATGCATCACAAACTGAGCCATAAATATGAAGTGGAGTTGCCAAGAGGTTCGTCCTCCAGTAGAGTCGCCAAATAGATGATTACAACCGAAAAAGTGCCCAAAATTTTTCTATCATCAAATATGGATTTGTATCATCTCCTAGGGAAGCTGAGCTTCAGTTTCCTCTCCCCAGCAACGGCACCAATTATGTTATCACTCCAGGAAGCTCTCCTAGGTTGTAGCTTAGAGATGCCTGGTAACATATAATCTTCAATATTGTTCTCTGAACTATTGGAATGAATGATGGTTTGGATCAAGTTAGATGACTATTTCAACTCTATTTTCACTCAAGACATGTATGAACACCTCATCTTTACAAGGATTTAGACCAGTAATGCTCAATAGTTTATAGATTCAATGGGTAAATGGAGAACACTGACTGTACCAGTAGATGCATACATAAACACATATGAATGGCTAGCTACATAAAGCAAATGAAGCTTGCAAATCTAATTTATCAATGTAGAGATAAGATGACAATTATCTAGCGTTAGACATAGAAGAAAATATGAAAAGCCTATTCAAGTGCAAGCGTAGAATAGAAGAGAAAATTACAATTGAACATGTAACAACAAAAGAATCTTGTATTGTTGGAATGAAGATGAGAAGCTAGAGGAGTAGAGTCTCCACAGTCTCCAAAAGTTGAACCCTTGTTCCTCTGAACTTTCAAATATTTATAGGCCTTTTACAATGCTCTTGAGCCTTTTGAGGCTCAAGAGGTCTTAATCTATCCCCTCTGTATTTTTAACTATTTGATGCCATGACTAGGCACGCATGAGCTTGGAGGTTTCTTTTCTAACAACAGAGTAACCACATTCTGGTAATTCGTTGCACTATCAGGGAGCTTGCTTATGCTAGCGATGCTCCATGATCACTTCTGTTGAGGGCTGCACCATGCTGTGGCCCTTTTTCCCTTTCTGGCCATCTGTCTCCCGGCAATCTGTATCCTAGCCTCTATTTTCCGGACTCTATTTCCCGGACTCTGTTCTGTAAAGGAATGGGTCTTCAGGCTTTTAACATACTTTCAAATACCAAATGATTGTTTTCTGTTTAACACAGAAAAATGTTGCAACACTGTGAAATCCCGCCAAGATTTGTTCATTCTGGACTTCAAAAGTCTTTAAACATGGTTTATTCCTCTATAGGGTCCACCCTCAATTGCTATCGCAAGTCGCTAATGGCCTATTCCCATGCTTCCCTTTGTATTTTGAAATTTGTTAAAAATCGTGAAAATAATGTAAAAATGGCCTACGGTGGATCTGAAATAGTATATAATGGCTTTAAGGAACCCTTTCGGGTCTGACTTATTGCATTGACGCTTCATCCTTCACCTTTCGTTTAATAAACGAAAACTGTGAAAATACATTAAAAATGGTGTTTGACGGATCTCAAAATCTATGCAATAATATTTATACAGCAATCAGGTCCGGCTAATCGCACCGCACATATACATGTGCATAGGCCCCACTCCATGGTGTTGCTCTGATGTGATATAGCAATGCGATCTGATCGCAATCGCATGTCGCTCATGCCCCAGGCCATTTGCAAGCGCTCTTTGTAATCTCCGATAACAAACCTGCGATGCAGTGTGGGCTATTTATCTGCATGCTTGCTCGACGGTCCACGTTGCATACGCCTATCGCCATCATCAATTCCATATAGTCTGCGCCGATATCCATTGATTTCCTGTGCCGATTGCGATCTGTCGATCAGATCTGAAACGTTGATCAGCCAGATCTGACGGCTACTGTGCATTCATTGTCCACGCTTACAATACTCTGTTTTTTCATTGTTTTCTCAAGGTTTTTGCTTCCCGATAGTGTTTTTTTAGCCATTCTAAGGGCTCTTGGCATGTGATTGTTTGATCTTTTAGATGATCTTACTAGCTTTTGAAGACTTAGGGAGCATATTTGGATCCATTTCAGGCCACCTGCCAACAGGCTAATAGGAGCAGATGGTCAAATTTTTCAACAAATTCAGCTTATCAATGCAAAATATTAGCAATAGATCAAATATATTAAGAATTTTGAGCAACAATAACAGTGCAATTTCAAATATATTGAATCTGAATGTAGAAATCAAACGCAAATGCAAACATTTTTGTAGTTTTCTGAGGAGCTTTCTATTTTTAGTTAAAACTTAAAAGTTGTTTAAACATTATCCAAGGCTTTGGATAAAGAATACTTTGAATGTAAATATTTTAAGAGATATGATATTTTCTAAAGCAATCTATATATACATTATTTTTTAATAAGAAAGGGTTGATACATAGAGCAAATTCTTCTAATATTGCAATAATACTTTCAACTTGGATATAATCAAAGTCTTCTGGTTTTTGTTCATGACAAAAATTATGTACTTGTGAGTTCTTCTTGTAATTTCATAATCTGTTTCTGTGTATATTTGAGAATAGTATAGGACCTTGGGAAGGGCTATATTGCGTATCAGTCTCCATGACGTCCCTTTGCAAAGTTATGTTCACAACTCAATGAGAAATTGAATAATTTGTTTAATTTACTACCCAAAAATCTTTAGATTGTTAATTTTATGTTGTACTTGAATATATTTGTGTTGACTATAAAGGCTCATCAATACATCTCTACTATTATTAGATGATTAAATGTTCAGGGAGAATGTTTAGCCTTCTAAATTCCTCTTTCTATTCCTCTCAATTCATCGCATTGATCTTTAGCACAGTTCTTTAGCTGAGGACTGTCTACAAAGGTACAACATGGGGGATCAAGAAAACAAATTGAAAACCACAAACATAGGTAACAACGGACTGAGAAGCAGATTCTATAACAATGGATGTTGTAACAACAGATGCCATAACAACATGTCAATGTTAAATCTATTGAAAATGTTGTAACAATTGATGTTGTAACACTCATTACTGTTGAAAATGTTGAAATTGTTGTAAAATTTGATCCTATAACAACTACTACTATTTAAACTATTGAAATAATGACCATTACATCGAATTCTGTAACAAAAGATGTTGTAACAATTGAGGGGGTAGAAATCCATTTCATCTTGCTTGTCAAAGCTTGAAAGTGGCAGCCAAAGAGGTGTTGCTACCACCCAACACTACACCGATCAAGAAAACAAATTGAGAAGCACAAAAATAGGTAACAATGAATTGAGAAGAAAATGATGTAACAACGGATGTTGTAACATAAGATGATGTAACAACACATGCCATAACAAAATGCCAATTTTCAATATGTTGAAAACATTGTAACAACTTATGTTGTAACACCCATTAATGTTGAAAATGTTGAAACTACTATAAATGTTGATGCTATAACAAAATATACTATTGAAACTACTAAAACAATGACCTTTACAATGAGGGGGATAGAAACCCATTTCATATTGCTTGTTAAAGTTTGAAAGGGGGCAACCAAAGAGGTGTTTATGTCACCCAACACTACACCTACACTTGGGGGATCAAGAAGACAAATTGAGAAGCACAAATATAGGCAACAACGGATGTTGTAACAATAGACCCTATAACAAAATATGCCATAAACAACATGTCAATGTTAAATCTACTAAAAATGTCGTAACAACTAATGTTGTAATGCTCATGATGGGCCTCTAAATTAGACATAAATTAAGGCCCATGACCATCCTTCAGCACATTAAACCTCTCTTTTTGCATTAAATAATTTATTTTTAACTTTAATATATTCATTAGGAAGGTTTATAAATAATTGAATATTTGAGCCCAATATTATTTATTTTTTTGTGGAATAGTATGAGAATATTGGGCAGATTATGAAGAGTTGGAAGAGGAGATAACTTAGGGACTTGTTCCCTACTATTGGAGGATCAATAATAAATAATAAGTCAACAAGGTATTATGGAATTATGGCACAAATTGTGGAACTCCAATGATTGAGAAAATCTAGGAATGTGTTCCACTAATCAAGGGAGCAGATCCACCAATCAAGGGAGCATATCCACTAATCAAGGGATTTCAGTGGGGAAAGCTTCCTCCATCCATAGGGAATAATTCTTAATCATTTTTTATAATTACCAAGTCAAATTTTCCTCTAGGGAATGATTGCGAAAATCTAGGAATGTGTTCCTTGCCATTTAATGCAAATTCCTAGTATTGGGGACTAGATCCACTAATCAAGGGATTTTGGTGGGGAAAGCTTCCTCCATTCATGGGGAATGATTCTTAATAATTTTGTATAAGTACCAAGTCGAATTTTCCTCTAGGGAAGAGTTTTTCATTAGTGTTATTGTGGAGAGAGCTTGTATTTTTGCAGCTCCATTGTATTTTCTTGCAGGGATGTAATTCTTTTGATGAAAATAATGAAGATTGGTGTCATGTTCAACTTCTAAATCTTATTATCCTCCATAGGTCTCTAATTTTCCTTGGGTTTGGCCATCCCAGGAGCCTCAGAGCCCTTTTGTATCATTTTCTTTCCTTCTTTTCATTACTTATTCACATGCATCTCTTGTTTTTATTTCTTTCTATTTCTTCATTTAGAATTAATGATTTCTTGTTGTAGGATTGAGTTAAATGGTTGATGTAAGTTCTTTTGCAAGATCACAAGCATTATTTCATCCTTGGAAAATATTTGGAAGTTCATAATAATCATTGAGTTGCTTTGGTTAGTCTTCTTATTCCCAAATCTAGATTGTTGGATCTCTTGAATTTATCTTTGATTTAATTATTGTAATAATTAGATCACTGTATTATTTTTAGACTAAGAGATGAGTGTTAGAATAGATGTGTATAAGATCTTGAGAATAGGGATTTAATGGTTGAGAGATAAAAATAGAGATTGAGTCGTCAATGCAGTTAGGATAGGATTTGATTCATAAAAGAGGAAAGAATGTAATGACAGAGAGATTATCGAGAATAGAGTGATTAAGTGAGAGATGTGACAGAGATAGGGTTTGAGATTGAAATAGAGGTTAGAAAAATTGTTGTAATCGAGCCGAGAGGGCCAAGACTCTGTAATTTCCATTTTGTTGAATAATTGATTGAAGTGTGGTGTGGACGCACTGTTCTGATGCAAAAATTCTCTTATGACTGTGTATCGACGTTCTGGACCCTAATTGGGTATTTTTCTCTGTTCATACATTTTATTTATAAATCACAATCAATTATTGTTCAGTGTTAATACTGAGTTTAAGCACTAAACCTTTCCTTAAGCACCTTTATTAAAAGTATGAATTAAGCACGTGGGTGGTATTGATAAGTGGGAAGCGGTGTCTTGCGCGCCCTGAAGACTGTAAACGATATTCCTAAAATTCACGCGATTAACCTTAGCGGGTGACACGTAGCACAGGGAAGCCACTTTTCTCGCTCGCTCTTGACCTGATATCAGTCGTACAGGATTTCGAGTGAGATTGAGAGACAGTCGTTCGATTGGATGGGTAACATCGATGGTGGAAATCGTCTGGGTTAGTTGGTGAGTGGACGATGCGATATCCGTTGGATCTGGAGAAATGTTATCAACGATGCGGATTGAAGCGCTTGATAAAAGGAGAAGTCAATGAGGGATCAACGGTGATTGGTCAGATAAGCAGGACCCTTAGGGTGAAAATCCACGTACAGAATCTGTTTGTGCACAACTGATTGGTTACAAAGTTAACCCATAGCCGAATTATAGACTGCCACCTCATTTTCGTCAAGACAAAAAGACAAAAAGAAAAACAAATTTATTGTATTCATTTACATGCACAACAGTAGAAGGTTTGATGGTTTGAATCTGCATGCTTAGGATAGTAGGACTGCATACATGTTAACTTAGCATTCTTTTGAAGCAAAGCCTCTTAGGAGATAATTAGAAAATGGTGCGTTTTAGCATTTGATTTCATTCTCTTTCCTTGTACTTTCTTTATTGCAATAGGTTAAGGTTCCATTTCGAGCATTTAGTTTTATGCAATTAGTTTAGGATTTGACTTCAGCACGTGCACTCCATTACATCATGACATCAAAGGAATGACACATTGTATGCTTCACACATAGTGTCGATACCTCTTAAGTTTGTACGAACCTCGGGTTGATAATTAAAGTCGATAGCCTTGGGAGTTGCAACATTCTTGTTGCAATACCAAGGCTGATCACTTTTTGGTGCCATTGTCGGGGAGGTGTCAAAGTATGCATTGTTTTCTTCCCTAGTTGATTCATGTCTTTTCACTTTTTGCAAAAACAAAATATTTGCATTAGGCATATTTAATTTCAATAGTAGAAAATTGCATTGGATTATAATTTTCATTCAATCATAAAAGCAAAAACAAAATTTCTCCAACACCAACCCACCCCCCCATTTGATCACATGGTGCCGTAAGAGCCATATCACCATTCACTTTTGCAGGTAGAAGAAGAAGATGGCAAAGAATGTAGAAGAAATGGATGGAGATGATGACAATGAGAAAGATCCTCTCAGATTTCCCATTCAAGATACTGATGGTAGTGTGCACATGAAGAACATCCCTCCATCTTTTCTTTCAAAATTTCATGGTCGAAGGTCAGAGGATCTGAAAACCTTTCTCTTTGAATTTGAAATTGTTTGTAGATCTTATGGTTACTTATTAAAAACTCAAAAATTGAGATCGTTTCCGACAACTTTGAAGGATAGAGCTCTTAAATGGTTCATGAGTTTAGGGACTAATTCAATAAAATCATGGAATGATATGCAAAAAGAATTTCTAGAAAAATATAAAGATCATGATCTTAAGGAAGAAATATTTAGAATGAATCAAAGAGAAGATGAGAGCCTTGAGGATCTAATAGAGAGGTTCATGTATAATGTTAAGAGGGCAAAGCTACAAAATTTACGATCTGACACACTAAAAACCCTCTTACTTAGAACAATTAGAGATGAATGGATTGATCTCCTTAATTTCATGAGTAGAGGTGATGTATACCAATTATCATTTGATGAAATTTGTGAAACATGCAAACACATATCAAGAGGAAAAGCAAGAGTAGGTAAATCAACATCAAGATCGGTAAGTCAAGCTAAACTTGGAAATTGGTTTGATCATTTTAAAACAAAAATTCTTAGCAATCTAACAAAACAAGTAGAAATATTAAGAATGCAATATGAAGGAAAAGAAAATGTTGATATTTTTGTTGCAGAATCACATGATGTTAAACATTTTCCATCATTACCAAGGTTGAAGGAAGTTTAACAAGAGGAAAATGGAGCAAGTCAATTGCCAATGCAGCTATGTTATGTAGCTCCCAAGAGGACCATGGCAGCCTATTCAACCTGATATGATGCAAGAGCCTAATTCACAATTTCAAGCTTATGCACATCCACCTCAAAGTAATTGGAACACACTCTTTTTGTGGCAACATTGGCCATCTCAACCCCAAAACAAATCTTTGCAACAAGGTTGGCAAGGAACTTATGGGAGCCATCCACAAATCCTTAGCCTTTTCCTGAATATCCTCCATACCAAACTCCATTTTATCCTACCATTCACCTCCACCACAACCACAACCCCATCCACATCCATCTCAAATATACACTCCTGCTCAACTACCTATACCACCATTTCCAAACCCACACATTGAAGTAGCTCAGCCCACTTACAATACTGAGGTACAAAACTTCCAAACATCTCCTCTTGAGCTCATTGATATTCACCATAGCTCAGGAAGAGTATTGCAAAAAAGAGATTATATTGGTATCATTGAAGGACCACATCTAGAAGAATAAGATTCAAATAAGAAGACTGCAGAACCATGGGTTGCAATTGATGAAGAGTAGACACCAAAATCAGAGGTTGAGAGAACTCCCTCATGGTTATTGTTATCACCCTAAAATTCTTGTTTCTAAACTTTGGAAAGTTTGCCTTGTTTCTAGTCATAGTCTTATAGGATTAGAGTATCAATAGTGTCATTCTCATTTACAAACCCTTCTTCTAGTCATGGTGTTAAAGGGTCTCTAGGTCATTTCATGCTTTAAGGGTTAGGTCATAGGGTTAGAAGTCTTTTAAGGTCATATCTCTTTTCCAAATAAAGTTTGATAGCCTCATTCCATGTCTTAGAAGCCTCACCATGTGTTTAGAAGTCATATCTCACATCATTTTGAAGAAATTTTGAAATTAGCTACGAATCCACATTTTCGTAGTGCAAACAATGTAAAAAACGTGTTTTGTGCTACGAAATCACTGAACTAGGAGTTTTCGTAGCATGCTACGAAACCCCTGAAAAAGCCTATTTCAGCATAAAATACTATTTTTTCTGCTTTTACTAGTCAACTTCCAGAAGGGCTCTTGAGCAGCTCAGAACTCAATTTTGAAAATTGAAAGAGGCTTTTCTTCCTAACATACTAAAATAAAAAAACCTCTTTTAGTTTCTTCAAATTCGTTCTGAGGTGGGAGGAATTTATGGTTAAACTTGTGTTACGAAACTGCTGAAAGTCAAGCTTTTTCTTCTGGTTTTAGCAATCTTTTTCAAGATAAGTTTCTAGTCACAGGAAAAGGTATTTTGGAATTCTGAAGGATTTTTCTCTTCATCAACTCTCTAGCTACAATAACCTATCTCACTTTCTTCATAAGTGTTATCATTTGGGAGATAATATGCTTTCTTTGAAACCCTAATTTCACAGAAAAGATTTTTCCTATTTTACACATGAGGACAGATTTTGGACAGCTGGAAAAGTGTTTTAAAAAACCAAGAGAGGTTTTTGTTCTAGACAGCGTGGAATACAAAAAAATCCTTCAGTTTTGTAAAATATGTCATGGATGAGAAGATAAAGGCTCTGTCCCACGTGCCAACTTTCAAGGATCCTAAACCTAAAAGCAGGGAAACATGTTCCCTAATTTCTAGGGTTTATCATCAGCAGTGAGGTGACAACGTGGGAGGCTTCATCAAATTTGACATCATGAGGTTACAGCTGTCAAAGAATGCATTCAATGTTTAGTTAAGGTGGTTTAGTCATAATAAGGAGCTAGTTGTATTAGGTCTCTAGGACTGCTAGTTAGTTGTCATTTGTATTTAATAGTTTGTTTTATGGTTAGAATAGGTGTCACTCATAGAAAATTCGAATTCTCTTGATAAGGGATGAGGGAATCCATATTGTAAATGCTATATATAAAGCAAGAGGTTGGAGAATTTTTGGCTCAATTGCTGCTCTATGTGCAGACTGTGTATATTTTTAACCTAATGCAAAGTTTCTACTTAGACAACTCAAGATTCATGAAGAGTTCTTGTATGTTCTTGTTTTGATGGCATCTTCCAATACTTACATTGCAGTGGTGTTTACTTATGATACTCAAAACTCATCAATGATGCTCTGACTTATTTCATAGATAAACTAACTGTGTTTAACTATTTTATATTTTCATTTATGCACTTGAACTCTATAATGCCTTGACTTCCATGCTAGGTAGAATGTTTTGGCTTCACTACTCAGGATTCAAAGAGAGTTTTAATGTCCTATTGTCTCATGGCTTTCCTCTTTCACTTATTTTTAAATTGGATATGAATCCACATTTTCGTAGTGCAGACAGTGTAAAAATCATGTTTTGCACTACGAAATCAGTGTTTTCGTATCGCGCCATGAAACCCCTGAAAAAGCCTGTTTTAGCATAAAAAACTTTGTTTTCTGCTTTTACTAGTCAACTTCCAGAAGGTTTCCTGAGCGGCTGAGAACTCAATTTTGAAAACTGAAAGAGGCTTTTCTTCCTAACATAATGAAACACCAAAAAATATTTCAGTTTCTTTAAATTCATTCGGAGGTGGGAGGAATTTATGGTTAAACTTGCACTATGAAACTACTGAAAGTCAAGCTTTGTCTTCTGGTTTTAGCAGTCTTTTTCAAGATCATTTTTTGGTTACAGGAAAAGGTATTTTGGAATTCTGAGGGAGGTTTCTCTTCATCAACTCTCCAGCTATAATAACCTATCTCACTTTCTTCACAAGTGTTATCAGTTGGGAGATACTAAGATTTCTTTGAAACCCTATAAGTTGAAACGCACCAAAATGTTATCACAAAACCTAGCCCTGGTAGGCTGCTGATCAGGTAGAACTTGAGTAACTGTTTCAAACCTACTTTAGGCTGAGGCTTAGCCTCCCCAACCTGAGAGAGCTCTCTCACAAGATTAAATATTTTGATAATGAATAAGATGGCTAACTCTACGAAACAAATGAACAAGTGTAGGAGGTTGAAACACAATTAAAAAGTATCCATTAGGCTTATGGAGTCAAATATGCTTCAGTATTGACAATAATGTTAGCTTTACATAGAAGTCCGGGCATAAGAATTCAACATATGGAGAATACACCAAATACACATAGGGCCAATACAGTTTACAAATGTATGAAGGAAATTAGAGCACTGTTAGTGATTTCTAAGTAATCACACATTCATACCACTGTAGATAATAGGAAGAAGGCAATACAAGACATTCAAAACATTGAATTCCTTCTGATTCCTGAGAAGTAAAGCCAAAATATTGTATTACTAAAAACAGAGTCTTTACACAAAGCACAATATGAGAGCTTTTCTTAATAATTTTCCAACCCCTGGTACATTGCTCTTTCTCCTATATATAGAGTTCTTTACATAGCTGAGATTCCTCCTCCAACATGAGGGGAACTCGAATTCTTCCTACTATGACACCTGCTCATACTTAAAACTAACTATTAATGTAACTGACTGTTGACAAATAGTTCTAGTGACCTAAGACAATTAGAAGTATAACTCCTCATCATGTTGGTAGTAGCATTAATTACAATTCAAACTCATTCTCTGACAAATGGATTTCTTGAGCTTAGCTGTGGTGATGGTTTGAAACTGCCTACTGACTCTTGATGCCTCATCCCTGAATTGTTCCTGAAAATTAGGAAGCTGTTCCTATTTTTCTGCTTTGGCCTCCACAAGGATCTTCGAAATCAATTATCCCCTTTGTTTCTTTTAATTGCATAAAAATGCATTTGATTATTTTTTTTTCCATGCCATGCGTACCTTGCTCCAAAAAGACTTCCCTTTGCCCCTCAAAATTGGCCCATCGAATGATAATATGCATCTACAGCAGTTTCGTAGCTTTGCATTAGGCATCACCTACAACAGTTTCGTAGTGCACTACGAAACTGTCGTGTAATTTCAAAAACACAGCTTAGGATCAAAATTTTACTTTCTTGGGTCTTTCTTTTTTTCTACAATGGCTTTTCCAATTGTCATGAAGCTGTTCAAACTGAATATATAGACACCATTCTTCAAGATAAGCAAAAAGGTAACTCATCAAAATTTAGGACTTGGCCTTACATGCTGTGTGATTTCTTTTAGCTAGGATGTCCTTCATGCTAGTTCAGTTGTATCTTCAGATATTCGATTTGCCTCTTCATACTTTTGATTCTAGCTCTCAGTTTTGCATTAACCCTTCTGATGTGTCTTGCTTCTTTAATTGCAGGGACTGTCCAGGTGTAGTATTGAGCATGACAATTGACCACTTTAGGTATTGAAATCGTTTTATCTTCCCACAGAGCCTCCATTTTATTAAAATGAGCTTCCTTGATTACATGTTTCCTTGAGGCTTTTCTCAGTTTGGCGATTTCAAGATTTGCCAACTTCAATTTATCTTTCAACTCTTCAAAACTACACTCTTCCTGCTGAGAAATGGCTGCCTTACCTCTGTTTTTTTTATGCAACTGTGATGATGTTTCTGATGCAGTCATAAGTCCTTCATAAGATTTTGTTACCTCCCATGTTTCACTGACTTCTGGAAGTGCCTCTTGAATCTCTTTTGAATTCCTTTTCACCAGTCTTCTTGGCTTAAAAACAAATTTAGAAACCTGATCATCAAACTTAAGCTTTTTAGAGGTTTTGGCCTTTTTGGTTTTGTCTTTACCTTTTTCTATCAAGTCTGCTCGAACCAGAGGAGATTCTTCAATGTCAATAGCTTGAAGCAAATCATTGAGACTTCCCTTTGAAACCGGGCTTCCCTCAGTAACCACTGTCTTGCCTTTTTCTTTAGCTAACTGGCTCTTGGTTACTCTTCTCTGGACCGTTTCACTTGTAGATTTCTCTTGTACCACCTCTTTGATCTGAGCTTTCCCTTTCTGTGATTGTTAGGGTGTATCCTGAATCAACAATGGTCTTGTGGGCTCCATTACCTATTTCCTTGCTTTCAATTTCATGAGTCTCCTTGATCTCGTTTCTGTACGATGACTAACTATTGGTGTAGAAGTCTTCTAGCCTGAGGACTGAGACCGGTTTCATTCTTGAAGCCAGACATAAATATGAACGTGGACCAGTCCCTATCTACTCTCTGGAGCTCATGCAAAATGATCAACTTGATTAAACCGTGATGAAAAAACGAGGTCTCACAGGCTTCCTTCTTCAACTGAACCTTGTCACAGATTTTTCATAGACTACGAAACAAATAGAAAGGAAAATCAAGAGATATCCTTCCAGTGAAATGAAGCAAAAGCTTGAAGTGGTAAGAATACACCTTATGGTACCTCCCCTCATAGGTGAAATATCTCTGTATGTAGGTAAGCAAATTGGCATATGAATCTTTGACAAAACTCCTGGGCACTACCTTGTTCAAGTCTGAATCAATGAACTCTGGCTTCAAAAATTCCTCACATGGAGTCATATCAAATTTGAAATTTTTAAACCACCTTTCCTGTCCCCTTGGGATTTCAGTAACTATAGATATAACCTTTGGAGAGATGGGTAATTCGAGTGCACTAACTTTCGAATTCAATCCTGTGAAATTTAAAGCAAATTCCTTGGTGACTTGCGTATCACCTCCTTGAAGTTTCTCGCAAAATCTCCAACAACCAACCTATTTGAATGCTCGTTCAACTTCACTGTTCTTTAGGATAATATCTAAGCTTTCAGGTTCGTTCCTCAAACACCTGCCTGACCTGTGCTCCTTTCTTTCTATAGAACCCCCCATGGAATTCCTGCAACGTGAATATTAAAGAATCCTGCACCGTCTTAATCTCGATCACTGCCTTGCTTGCAATGGATAAGGAAAGCTGCCTCGCTGATCTTCAAAGAATCAAAATTGAACACCTGTCAATTTGCTCCTCATGCATGAATCCAAACATAAATCGTGACTGTGAATACTTGGCTCTTTTTGAAAATTGCAACCTGAACGTACAAAGACACCTAACAACTCTAATGATGAGGATAAGCGGTTGAATATGATAGGCGAAGTGTATAAGCTGACAACTGATGATGTAAACATAACGTATTTTGATAGATTTGATAGTTGGGTGAGAGTTGCTACGGATCCTCACGAATCCCCGATTTCGTAGCGCAGCGAGTGCAAATTTTGGGTTTTGCACTACGAAAACACCTAGACTGGGTTTTGTGCTACGAAAACACCTAGATAGTTTCGTAGCGCATAAGAACCTTAAAACAAATTTGATACATGAAATCTATGTGAGTTGAGGGACTAGTGATGAATGAGAATGGAGTGTTAACCTTTATCTAACCATACCACCAAGACTCCTACAACTTAGATACTAAAGCAAACATGGAAAAACTAAACCCCGACTAACACCTAACCATTACGATCAAACTAATGTGAAAAATATGTTGATCTGAACAGCCTATTTCTTTCTTTAGTAAGACATTAGCAAATGCTGAATTGAAGTAAAATATCCTAGAGAAGCAAGCTTACGCCTTGGTGAAATCCATAAAGGATTTTAGAATCTATGTTTTGCATTCTCATATTGTCACTTATGTTCCAAATGTTGTCTTGACACAGGTTGATCCGAATGGAAAAAGGGGCAAGTTGATAGCAAAATTGTTGGAGTATGACATTGACATCAAACCCACCAAATTGGTAAAGGGTCAAGGCTTGGCAAAGCTAATGACTCAGTCAAATCTAGACTTCCTTGACATTAATTTGAGTGTAGAGATCTCAGAAATTTCCAAAAGTGAGGAGGAATTGGTCCAAATAAATGAAAAATTCTTGGTTTTAGAATGGTACAAGGATGTGGCTTTTGTCCTACAGCATAACAAAGCCCCTGCCAACCTCTCAAAGTCCAAAGCTTGGTTTGTCAAGTTGAAATCTTCAAGATATTTTGTATATGACCAAAATTTGTTTTGGAAAGATGCAGGAGGGATTTTGTTAAATTGTCTCCTTGAAGAAGAAGCTGATAAAGTAATTGATGAATTTCATAAAGGATATTGTGGAGGACACCATTATTGGAAAGCTACTGCAAACAAAATATTAAGAGCTGGATATTTTTGGCCAACTATGTTCAGAGACATTTACAAAAGGGTAGCTACATGTCATGAATGTCAAATATTTGAGGGAAAGAGGAAACTTGTGCCTTTGCCTTTGGTTCCTATATATGTTGAAGCGCCTTTCCAGCAATGGGGATTGGATTTTATTGGAGAAATTCATCCTCCCTCATCAAGACAACATCGCTGGATTCTCACAGCCACGGATTATTTCACCAAATGGATAGAGGCGATTCCAACAAGGCAAGCTAATGATTTAGTGATTATCTCTTTCCTAGAAAATAATATATTGTCTAGATTTGGCTATCCAATGAAAATTATAACTGACAATGCTCAAGCTTTTAAATCCAAGGGAATGTTTAATTTTTGTCATCAATATCATATCACTCTAGGACATTCTACTGCTTATTATCCGCAAGGAAATGGCCTTGCTGAATCATCAAACAAAAGCATTGTAAGGATCATTAACAAGGTGTTGCAAGAAAACAAGAAAGCTTGGCATTTGAAATTGAAGTATGCTTTCTGGGCTGACCAAATTTGTACGAAGAGATCTATTGGCACCTAGCCATATGAGTTAGTGTACGGTGCTGAAGCTATATTTCCAACATCACTTGGAGTACCTGTAATGAAACTAATTCAAGGGCTAGAAGAGGAACCAAACGTTGGGCAAAGGAGAATCAATCAGCTGATATCCCTGCAGGAGAAGAGAAATGAGGTATATGACAGTCATCAACACAACCAAAACATAATCAAGAATACATTTGATAAAAAGATCAAGGAAGTTACTTTTCAAAACCATGACAGAGTGCTGAAATGGGAGGCTAGAATCGAAGAAAAGGGTAAGCACAGTAAGTTTGAAAATTTGTGGAAAGGCCCATATCAGATTGCTACTTTCCATGGAAACAACACTTACATTTTGCAAGAAATTGATGGAGAACCACATGTCGGAGGACCTGTTAATGGCAGGTTCCTAAAACATTATCATTGTTGAAATACTATCAGTTTCTCATAACATTGTATATATCCGTTTTTTCAATTTTTCTTTTTGTTGTAAATAATGACAAGCTGCAACAGAAGGCTTAAGCCTGAGGTGAAGGCCTATCACCGTAAAATTCTTATTTCTAAACTTTGGAAAGTTTGCCTTGTTTCTAGTCATAGTCTTATAGGATTAAAGTCTCAATAGTGCCATTCTCATTTAAAAACCCTTCTTCTGGTCATGGTGTTAAAGGGTCTCTAGGTCATTTCATGCTTTAAGGGTTAGATCAGAAGGTTAGAAGTCTTTTAAGGTCATATCTCTTTTCCAAATAAAGTTTGACAGCCTCATTCCATGTCCTAGAAGCCTCACCATGTGTTTAGAAGTCATATCTCACATCATTTTGGAGAAATTTTTAAATTAGTTACGAATCCACGTTTTCGTAGCGCAGACAGTGTAAAAATCCTATTTTGCGCTACAAAATCAGTGTTTTCGTAGCACGCTACAAAACCCCTGAAAAAGCCTGTTTCAGCATAAAAAAACTTTGTTTTCTGCTTTTACTAGTCAACTTCCAGAAGGTTTCCTGAGCAGATGAGAACTCAATTTTGAAAACGGAAAGAGGATTTTCTTTCTAACATACTAAAATACAAAAACCTCTTTCAGTTTCTTCAAATGCGTTCTGAGGTGGGAGTAATTTATGTTTAAACTTGCGCTACGAAACTGCTAAAAGTCAAGCTTTGTCTTCTGGTTTTAGCAGTCTTTTTCAAGATTAGTTTCTGGTTACAGGAAAAGGCATTTTAGAATTATGAGGGAGGTTTATCTTCATAAACTCTCCAGCTACAATAAAATATCTCACTTTCTTCACAAGTTTTATCAGTTGGGAGATACTAAGCTTTCTTTGAAACCCTAATTTCAGAGAACAGATTTTTCATGTTTTACACGTGTTTTTCAAGGACAGCTTCTGGATAGCTGGAGCAGTGTTTTAAAAAACAAAGAGAGGTGTTTGTTCTAGACATCATGGAATTAAAAAAAATCCTTCAGTTTCATAAAATATGTCGTGGATGAGAAGATAAACGATCTTTTCCACGTGCTAATTTTCAAAGATCCTAAACCTAAAAACAGGGAAACATGTTCCCTAATTTCTAGGGTTTGTCATCAGCAGTAAGGTGACAACGTGGGAGGCTTCATCAAATTCGACCTTCATGAGGTTGCAGCTGTCAAATAATGCTTTCAATGTTTAGATAAGGTTGTTGTAATCATAATAAGGAGTTACACTCCTAGTTGTATTAGGTCACTAGAACTCCTAGTTAATAGGTAGTTCTAATTAATGGTTTGTTTTATGGTTAGAACAGGTGTCTTTATAGAAAATTTGAATTCTTTTGATGAGGGATGAAGGAATACATGTTTTAAACGCTATATATAAAGCAAGAGGTCGAATTATCAAAAGGTTTGGAGACTTTTTGGCTCAGCTGCTGCTCTATGTGCAGACTGTGTATATTTTTAACCTAATGCAGAGTTTCTACTTAGACAATTCAAGATTCATGAAGAGTTATTATATGTTCTTGTTTTGATGGCATCTTCCAATACTTACATTGCAGTGATGTTTACTTATGATACTCAGAACTCATCAATGATTCTCTGACTTCCTTCATAGATAAACTAACTATGTTTCGTTGTTTTGCATTTCTGCACTTGAACTCTATAATGCCTTGACTTCCATGCTAGGTAGAATGTTTTGGCTTCACTACTTAGGATTCAAAGAGATTTTTTAATGTCCTATTGTCTCATGGCTTTCCTCTTTCACTTACTTGCAGTAGTATGAATACATGTTACTTAGAACTCATCAATGATGCTCTAACGTCCTTCATGTATTTATAAATTGTGTTTCCTTGCATTGTATCTTTGTTTTGTTGATGTATAAAAACTCTCTATGCCTTGATTCATGTTAAGCTGATCTTGCTGTGGTACTGAAACATACTTTGACTCCATAGCCCAATGGTAGCCAACCTTCATCTTTCAACCTATAAACATATACAATCACAAACCATAGATTTAGTCATCTATCCATATCTTTAATCAAAATCATTAACCCTTTGAGAGAGCCCTATCAGACTGAGGAGGCTAAGCCTTAGCTAAATAATGGTTTGAAATAGTTACACTGAGATAGTCTGATCAACAGCCTATCAGGGTCATAGCATTTATCACCAAAATAGGACCCTGATAGGCTGTTGATCAGACTATCTCAGTGTAACTATTTCAAACCAATCTTTTGTAGAAATTTTGAATAATATGACACTTATTCACAGAGATTATCCTGATTATACACTATTTGTGGAATCATGCATAATACATAACCTCCTCTACGTTGATCATCAATTTGCAATATTAAGAAACAATCGCATGCACACATTGAAGCATCAACCACACATGTCAACATAGTATGTACTCGGGGAAAGCATAAAGCTGAAAACCCCCAACTATCTGTATATTATATTGATTGAGAACATATAACAATACATAGTACAATACTCCTCATAAGTACTCAGTACTGTCTCCACCTGTTACACACAAACTAGCTCAGATCTGAATCAATCACTGGCTCAAATCTCCTCCGCTGCTTGCCTGCCTCCACTGTGCAATCATGCATGCGAATAGAATGAGAATGGCTGATCCAAACTTGTATTTCCCTTGTGTAATACTACGCAATCCTCATTGGAAATCTCAATCCATTGATTGCGAAAATCACATGCACAACTATAGTCACAACTGACAACTATCTTGCCCTTTCACTCACCTCTAACACTTGTCTCCACTAAATTGTCCATGCACTGAGTTAACTGATGTATTCTTTAGTTGATTTATGAGTTAATAATTAGTGAATTAATTAATAATTAATTCACACCACTCATCACTAGTGTATTTGACAGTTAGACTAAATACAACTAGTTCAACTAAGTCAAACTGAACACAACTCCATCAACTCCTCAATCAACTCCACCAAACTCAATCACTTGAGTTCTAACTGAAGTCCATCATGCAATAGCTCAACTAACCCATAGGAAAAGCGTATTTTCTTCTGGCAGTTGCATGTGCCACATCCGTAGCTCGAACTGAAGTGTTGCAAGAGGATAAGATAATGTTTATAGTCCAAATATTATAAGAGCTAATAATATTTGACTGTTCTATTTTTAGACTGGCAGTCTAAAAATAGACTCCGCCCATATGTCTAAAAATAGAGGTCCATCTATTTTTACCAACATGACCAATCATCCATAAATAGCATCCTGCAACTCATAGACCGTGATCCATATGTCTAAAAATAGACATAGTCTAAAAATAGACTTTGCGCCAAAAATAGCCTGCGGGCCCACTTAGTGAAGGCGACTTCTTTTCACTAAGCTCCATCATCTTCTTGCATTTTCAACACCATGATACATTGTAGAATGTTTCGGCCTAAAACCTGCTTGTCCTCTTGCACTCTTTTCTTTTACTTATGCCCACTTACTAATTCTATCTTCTACCATGCTACCAAAAAGATTTGCAAACAAAGGATTGATCATAATTGTTCTATAGTTGGATGGATTATTAATGTCTCCACTTTTAAAAAGGGGTATTGCTAGGCTAGTAGTCCAGTCTCTTGGAAATCCTTGTTGAATGATGTTGTTGAATATTTCCATGATGTGCAATGTAAGAGCATTCATTCCTCATTTTAGATACTTTGCTTGAAGTTTAACCAAGTCATTTGCCTTTCCTGTTTTCAGCTTCTTAGTTCCATTCTCCACCTCCTATAATGTAAAGAGCTTTGAATTTTTGTTGATTCTTCAGGGCAATGGAAAGTCCAAAGCAGGATGAAGTTATTAAACAAGTTTTATTTTTTGTTTTTAAGTATATGTTTTATATATATTATATTTGTTTACAATGAAGTTTTATTAGATGGTATATATAGGTTTTGAATCCGGTTATTTTATAAGTTAGTTAAATAAAATTAATTAATTAATAATTAATCAAAATAATTAATAATATAATTAAAATTAATTAAATACTTACATTAATTTAAACTAATTAAATAACAATATTTACAAATTAATTAATTTAATTTGTTAATTAAATTTACAAAAGAAAGTAGAATACTTTTTTTACATTTTAAAGTCTAGACAGTGAAAGACACTCAAACTTTGAATAAGTGTCAATTTTAAACCGTAAGTCCAAATTCAGTGAAATTCGAGTTGTTGGGAAGCTAGAAAAAAAGTACACATAATGAAGTAATCAAAGGGGAAAATCGAGGAAAAGTAAAAATCCCGCAAAATTAACAAAATCAAAACAATCCTTCAACAACATCATTTAGCAAGGATTTCCCATGGGTCCCACATTAATAGATCAAGTAATAGAAGTTCTAAAAAGATAAATAATTGAAACAAATTAAGTCGCAAACCATGAATCCATGTTTTTATGGGAATAGTTAATTTTAAGTTTACCTCATGTGAGTGATATAAGAGATATAGATAGGGAGATTAAATAAATTATATATTCATTAATATAAATAATCTCCCTTACCCGACATCGTTTCACTGGCAGCGAGTCTGTTCATTACCTCAGATAAAGTTGTCGTAGTTCCACATAAGTATATCCCCGCTACTAGTGAGCATGTTCAGTACCCCGGCAAGTTTACTTGTGCTTCCCACTCATATGTACTTTCAACAATCTTTTACCAACCTTTTGATAAACTTTATTTAGAGAATTGTTTTTAGCAATTAGGTGAAGAGGACGAGGTGATACAAGAGATTTTAAAAGCAATGGATATATTACTTATAAAATTGTGACTCCCTCATCTTTCCCTACTACTATCAATCTAGAGGCTTTTAAGTGAAATGTAAAGATGTGTGAGATTCATTGAGTTAAGCTCAAGCCAGTTTTTCCTTGGAAAGATGAACCCTATCACTTGGAAAAGATGAATGTTCCTCCAAGAGAAAATAATTAAGGTAAGAAGACTTATAATTCAATAAAAATGTTCCTTTAAGGTAAATTAAAACCCACGAAATTGACAGAGTAAAAATTTTCCATGCATGTTGACTAATGTTGGGTAAGGAAAATTCTTCCATATAAATCTTGGTAATATCACCAAAACCAATCCGGAATGAAAGTAAATTCAACGCACTCCAAAAATCGCAAAAGAATAAAGGAGAAGCAAACTAAAAGAAAAAATTGAATGAAAAGTTGAAATTGAAAGAAAAAAACTCAACAAGAAAATTTATAAAGAATGTCTCAACAAAAGAACAAGTATGTGGGAAAAATATATGTTTTTTCTTAAGTTGATGCTTTATATTTTGCTTAATTATATCTCGAAGAGTTATGGATAATTAGGCTTTTAATTCAAACAAAGACTAGATAGTAGTTATGAGAGAAAATGTTCAAATAAGGTGTCACTCACCTTGCGAGTTTTCTTGTTTCGAAATTAAGCTTGCATGGAAAACATATTAACGATTTTCTAATAAAAATGAGGCTTATAGCAATGTTAAATGAAAGCAAAACGGAGGTTCAGAGTCTTATTGATTTAGCTTATTTTCAATTTGATCAGCATCACAACTACTTTGCCTAATGCAAAAAACAAGCAAAATGAGAAGAATGAAATCTGAATTTCAGAAAGCAGAGGAGCTACATTTTCAAAGGAATTCTTGAATATATGAAAAAAAAACAAAACTTATTTCAGAAAATACTAAAAACAAGGCTAAAACAAAAACATAAAGAAAATGGTAACAAATGAAAATGAACATATGAGACTTACCTTGAATAATTTCGCTAAAATTTACCTGAAAGACACTAATTTTCTCCAACATGAGATAACTTCTTTTTTATTGAGATTAAAAATATGAAAAAATTGCATTTTAATGAAGTTTTCATATCCTTAAAATCATTAGTTTATTAAATCTAAACTAGAGCAAGCATTAAGTTGGAAAAAAATAACTAATATTTAAGAAATCAAAAGTATATAAAAATCATAAGAAATAAAAAATGAAAATGTGCTTCGCTTTATGTTGTAGCTGCAATAATTCTCTTTGCTTCTTCTGATTTTATATCAATGCCAAAATTTGCTCAAAATTTTATGGAATCAAGTCAAAGTCCCAACCCATGTAGCAGTGTTTATAAGTATATAAAGAAAGAGAGGACTTGGGCCTTTTCGTAATGTACATCAGAATAAAGTAGTATAAATTAAATATATGAAATCACAAGAGAATCAAATCAAATATAAATTAATCGCAATCCCATTTACCTTTCCATAATCCAGGTGTGCTTACCATTTTATCACGTTCATACAATAGTTGCTCGGGAAAATAAACAAAATGTAATCAAAATAAAAGACACGAGATCAGGATTGTGGTGAAAAGGTTTGACTTAATTGTCACAACTTTAGCAAGTACCAAATTTAAAAGTATAAGGACATGGCAATGGACTGGAGTTATTTTTGCAATTGTTGTAAACTTCTGTATGATTTTCCATTGCCTTCAAGGACCTTTCTTAAGTTAGCTTGAAATTTCAGAAAATAGAGCAAGAGAGAGCCAAGCATTTTGTTATATATGCATCAATAAAAGAGGAAAAATATGATGACTCATCTTGCAAATTTGCAAAGGAAAGGAAATAAAGGCAAAGCACTTGTAGTATAGAGTATAAAAATTAAAAATTATGATGAATAAATTAATGTTTTCTTGAACATGTTTATGAGAATAAAAAAAATTGAAAAATGTTATCTTCCCTCTTATTCTTCTTCTTGCAATATTAAAAGAAAAAGAAAAAGAAAAACAGTCTAACTATACTACTTTTAATCCTAATCAAATCTAACAAAGTATATTAAAACTAAGTGAAATCATACTTCCAGTAAAGCCATTCACTTTAGTTTTTCTTTGCACATATCAAAAATTAGTAACAAAAATATAAAAAATATGATTAAGCTAACAAAAAGAAACCAGAATCCAGTATTTACATCAACTGCTAGCGTATCTACAAAAGAAAGCTTATTCACAATCACTCTCTTTTGAAAAGTTTCTTCTAACCAAAACTCTATGGGATCATAAAAATATGGATGAATCTCAATTAATGATTGAAGTGAATTTGAAAGAGGAGAAGATAACAGTGCAAACTCTAATGATGTTTCTTTAGATGTTGGAGTCTCCATAAAATTGTTGGTATTATGTACATTAAACCAAAAAAATAGAGATCTTATGTTGAATAGAATTTTCCAAGCAACTTTCAAATGGATCTTAGAATAAAGGATGGAAAATTAATGAATAAGTGAGAAGATCTCTTGTTGGGTTAAATGGTTGGTCACATTGTATTGATGCACTCTCAAGTAATGATTCATGTAGAAAATACATTCTAGAAGAAAGAGTAAGTTGATTAGGCACGAACATTAAATGAAATTGAAAGATCAAAATCTTTTGATGCTCATAATTAAGACCTTGAAATTCATTTTCAAATTCTTCCTATGATGGACATTACAAGTGTTCAATGCTTAATTGTTCAATATGCCAGTATAGAATATCTAAAGACGGAAAATGAAAAAAGTAAAATATGAAAATGACCATAATAAATGAAGAAAAAACAATAAAATCATATCATTATTTACATTATTATTACAGCTAGTGTTACAGGAAACTTAGGACATGTTTAAAATAATTTTCTTCCCACAAGTATTGGCTGGAATAATACAATCAAGATCAATGCGAGCTTCTACTTATAGAAATAATCGAGGCTCAAGGTCAGAATCAAAAATAAGAATTTGAGAAATTTTAGAGTCGTAAATAGGAATGGAAAAGCCATCATGATTTGATGGCGTTTCAAAATGAAACTCTTCAATATAAATATTAGAAAATTTATGCAAAGACGAATGGTTTGACTATTAGAAAATGAATTACAACTACCAAAAAGATCAGTATAGAGGGAAAAATGATTGTTGGAAGAAATGAACCTGAAAATTTATGTCTGTAGATTCTTCTTCATTTTCCAAAATGCACTTTCAAATTCTTCATCATGTAATTTGCAAATCACACTTTCTTGAAGATTAATGTTTGGTTGCCTAAATCCTTATGTTTGATCACAAATTTTAGCATGAGAATCATTTACCGCAAAAGTCTCATTGTTGGAATTTTCAATTTGTAATTTTGCTTGTTGGACATTGTTTGCTAAATTTGTTACTTGTTGAATTTCATATTTATTAGCAACTTATTCTTGAGGTATGTTGTCCATATTTTCTTGACATTGATTGTTAGGTTCTTCCAAGCTTCGTCATTTTAGACTATTAACATGAGAGAGAGCATCATGGTCCTCATTAACATTGTAGGAAGTATGTATCAGTTGTAGGAATTTATCATACATGGTTGATGCAATTTCATCATGATTGACATGTACATCTTCAAATAGGTGAATTTTCAGTCATGTTAATAGAAATAGAAGGTGGCACATCAAAGCTTGACATTGTTTCTTTTTATGGATTGGAATGCAAATAAGAGAAGCTAAATTTCTAATCTATCATATTCACTAAAACTCAAGAGGTAAATCTTCGGATTGAAAATGGAAACAAATTAATTTAAATATAATAAGAAAATTATGCAAAGGCTCACCTTCAAATCTTCGAAGTGCTTCAAGTTAATCACAAAACTTTTCATAACCATAATCCTGAAAAGTATGAAGGAATTTTTTTGTGAATTCGTTCCAAATGTGTATAGAGACAAATGGAAATGATATGCAACTATCTTTAGCTAAGCCCGTCAAAGTGAGAATAAACATCCTCCACATCACACCTTCATCAATATCATAATAATTACAATTTAAAATAAATTGAAGAACGTGATCAAAAGAAGAGACATTATCCTTACCATTAAATTTGGTTTTCGACAAGAGTTTTACTACCTTTAATGGAGTGGTGGCAAGTGGAAGTCCAGTGAAACAACTCCAAATAGGCAGTTTAGAAGAAGCCATTAAAAAAAAAAACCAAAATTTTTTTAAAAAGACAACTTAATGTAGGCCCTCCTTCCATCGCCAAAATGTTGATGGCCAACAATGACCTCATAAACATTTAGGGAGACCACGTGGTCAGAGCTCCAACTAAGCTCTTATTTGTTGATTCAGCGGTTCCGACGAGTTTTATTGGGTCCAGATACCCCCTCATTCTCCCTGCTGACTTGTGATGTCTCTACTTTACAATCAACAAGAAGAGGAAATTGAACTTACCTTCCTACAGTGCACATTCAAGAAAGTAGTCCTTAAGTTGAACTGGGGGCCCATCCAAGCCACGCCTAAGGTTGCTCCTGCGTAAGGAGACTTCTAAAAATGTTTTTTAAATGAAAATGAAAATTAACCTAGAATGTAAGTAGCAAAAGGAAATATAATCTATCATATTTCGATTAGGACAAGATATAGATCTTACCCAATCAAGAGAAAAATGATTTAAAAAGATTTGGGATTTAACATATGTTGTATGATTAATATCAAACTATTGAAAATTTTCTAACAACCGATATTTTAAGTGTCATGCATGCTCTATTTTAGAGATTATAATAGTTTAAAATAAGCCATCAAAAAGTAGAAATAATTCATACAATTCAATGACTAATAAATCTATTTAAATGGAAAATTTCTGAGTAAATAGTTACTCAGAAATTTGATTAAGTATACGAGAAAATCATAAATAAATTTCAGATTTATAAAACCATTAGATCGGATAGCTTATCTAAAAGAATATCGTTCTCATATCAAACATAAGTGCAAAATATGAAATAGATTTTCCATTAAAAGAATAAGATTTGTATTGACAAATAAAAGTATTTGAAGACAAATTGATAAAACATAACTTCCTTTGTTTTGTTTTACAAATAGATATTCAATATTCCTTCCAAAATCATGAGCTCGGCCACTAGAGAAAAACGTCGCAATAGCACAAACTCTGCCTCAAAAACAAAGGCTAGATCTTGAAAAGCAAATCCTCAACACTAAAATATGAGTATTCCTTTCAATCTACAACCATAATGCTTCTTACACAAGTGAAAAAAAATCTGATTTCCATAGAAGAGGAACCCTTTCTTCTTCTCCTAAAATCTAATTTATAATTACAAAAATCAATCCAAAAATGGAGAGTTATTGCAAGAAGTTTTGATCCATCAAATTTCGAGTTGCAAATCATCTTTTTCTCCTTTGCTGGTGCAATATCATTATTTTCAAATCTCTTTTTTGTCTCATTTCTCCAATCATCTCCCTGCAAAAACCAATCAAAATTAAAATTAAAACCAATTAAAATTGTACATGAAATTCATAATACCAAAATTGGGAAAACAAACTCTGAAACCAAAATTCTAATTAAATAAATAAAACACAAATAAAGTTGTGTTTCCCATTGATTTATATCAAATCTTCTCTGACCCAAGAAGGCAAAGTTTGAATGAATTTGCAACAACAAGACTTTTATCCAATGAAATTCCATAAACGAAACTCAGAAAATGGTGTCTTATTGCAAATTCGAAACTCCAATTTCTGGTTATTTTTAGGCATATTAAATAACTGAATTTGATTGACTTATTACCTCCATGTTGTTCTCCATGATTTTAGTTTTACAACGAGCCATAATGTGCCTCATTTGGTTGAGTGAAACTCAAGTTAAAATCTTCCAAAGTCTAAGTGTCAAAACTGTCAAAGCTCTGAAAAATATATGCTTAGACAAATTTTATATATATATATATATTTTTAAATTTAATATTTTTTACACAAACCAATTTAAATAAATGAAATAAGAAGTATTTAAAAATAAATAAAAGGAGAAGAAGAATTGATTTAAAAAATAGAAGAGAATGGCTCATGTGTATAATATGGGCATACGAGAGAATAAGAGGGGGAGGAAATGGGAGGAGGCCCACCTGGGAGTGGGACCTCCTTCCCATGAAGAATCAAACCAAGGCCCCTCTTTGTTAATAGAGAACTTTTGACCTTCCCATCCAGCATAACCCTCACTATTTTGGTAGATGCACATTTTGATTCTATGGGGAAATGGAAAGGCCAGAGGAATGAGAGCGGGATGATGTTAGTTATATATATATATAATAATGATTTTTTTATTATACGGATATATGATTTTGAAGTTTGAAGTTTTGGTTTGTAAGTTAGTCCATGAAATAAAATAATTAATAATTAATTTTAAAAAATTAATAATAAAAAAATCATATTTACAATTAATTAAAAAATTTACAATTAGTCTAGATTAATTAAATAATAATATTGATAAATTAATTTAAAATTTATAAACAAATTAGATAATTAAATTAACAAAATAAAGTAGAATACATTTTTAAGCCTAAGCAGTGAAAAACACTCAAACTTTGTACAAACCTCAATTTTAAACCATAAGTACAAATTTAGTGAAATTCAAGTTATTGGGAAACTAGCGAAAAACGCACACAATGAAGCAATCAAAGGGTAAAATCGAGAAAAGTGAAAATCCCATGAAATTAACAAAATCAAAGCATGAAAGGCATGATATGACCAAACTTTATATAGAGGGTCCATATATGTTTTGTAAAAAAATTATGAGGGGGTTGTGGCCAAAACACACTGCCACAATCATGAGGTTGCTACAAAGTCATTGTTCATACAGTTCACCAAAGACATTGTCACATATATATGTGTCATCTCTACATCTTGTCGTCATATGCCATTCATTAGTCATGCAATTCAATGTCATTGTCATAGTCAAGAGAGTCATTTGCAAGGAAACTGTAATATCAAGTTTCTCTGCATTGTCCAAGGATCTATAGAAGGTTTGTTAGGTTATCACCTCCATCAAGAGTATGTTATACTTCTCTGTTACAGGAACTATCAAGGTTCACTTTCATATATTGGCAAGGTGTTATTAGATCATTTAGATTATGAGGATTGTCAAATAGGATCGTGTCGATGTTCACTCCTATGTCATATGTATTGTCTCAACCATGCCACAGTTCATTACAGTGAAGGATGTTCTTTAATACAATTGTATCGCTCAGCATTCAACCATTAATCCTTCCAGGTTACTGTGAAATGTTGCCTCATGGTTCTCAATGTTGGTTGAGCAGTGAATTAACCAAGAAATATGTAACTGAAACTAAATGACACTGAATGCAAAGGCACAAGTAAAAACACAATATTTACGTGGTAAAACCTTGACAAAGTGTCAACGAAACATCCACGAGGCAAGGGATTGGATTTTCTATTAAATCAACAATGATTCTCCTTATTACAATAGTTCGAGCATTCATCATTTATAGGAGCCTCCTCTGTTACATAACAGTTGTTTCGTTATAAAACCAACTTGGCAGTAAATACAATTTTACATATATTTACAATTAGTTGTCAAATTCCAACAAACTCCACCTTGACAACAATTTTCCTAATCCCTTGCCCATTCCCATTCATCATCTCTTTTGCAAGCCAAGAGAAGCTAACACCATCGCAACTTCTCTACTGTAACTGGCTTCGTAAATATGTCTACGCAATTTTGTCGTGTATGGACCTTCTTAAGAGCTACTTTTCCGCCATCGATCACATGTCTCAGAAAATGATACCTTACATCAATGTGCTTGGTCTTGTTGTGATAAGCTGGATTTTTAGCCAAGTGAATAGCACTCTGACTGTCACAGAGTACATTCACTCTCTCCTGTGTCCTTCCAATCTCATCAAATAGACCATTTAACCATATTGCTTCTTCGCTGGCATCTGAAGCAGCGATATATTCTGCTTCAGTAGTGGACAACGCAACTGTTTCTTGAAGCTTAGACATCCAACTAATTACTCCACCTACAAGGGTAAAAACATAAACTGTAGTAGATCTCCTTTTGTCCAAATCACCTACATAATCAGCATCTACATATCCGCAGAATGATCCTTCACTACTATTAAAGATGATGCAATGGTCACTTATGCTTCTTAGATATCGAAGCACCCGTTTCATTTCTCATCAATGTTCTTCACCTGGGTTTGCCATGAACCTGCTGACAACTCCAACTACATGTGAAATGTCAGGTCTTGTAGATACCATCGCATACATTAAGTTGCCTACATCATTTGCATATGGTACATTAGACATATACTACTTTTCTTCATCAGTTCTAGGACTCAAAACCGAAGAAATCTTAAAATGGGAAGCTAATGGAACATTAACAGGTTTCACATTGTTCATACATAAATTTTCAAGTACTTTTTCCACATAATTTTGTTGTGATAACCAAAGCTTATCATTTTTCATGTCTTTGTGTATCTCCATGCCCAAGATATGTTTTGCTGCTCCAAGATCCTTCATATAAACTAGAGAGCTGAGCCTTTAACCTGTTGATCTCTTCCATGCTTTTGCTTGCAATAAGCATATCGTCAACATACAAAACTAAAATAATGAATATGCCATTGAAACTCTTGAAGTATACACAATGATCATACTCACTTCTACTAAAGTTTTGCCTCACCATGAAGGAGTCAAACTTCTTGTACCATTGCCTGGGAGACTGCCTCGGACCATACAATGATTTCCTAAGCTTGCAAACTAATATTTTGTTGCGACCTTGTACAAAACCTTCTGGTTGTTCCATATATATCTCTTCATCCAAATCACCATGTAGAAAATTTGTTTTAACATCTAACTATTCTAACTCAAGGTTAAGTAATGCAGTTAGTGCCAACACAGTACAAATAGAAACAAGTGTTACAACTGGTGAAAAAATCTCATGAAAGTCAATACCTTCAACCTAAGAATACCCTTTTGCTACTAGTGTCTCCTTATACCTTTCGATACTTCCATCAACTTTCCTTTCAATTTGAAGACCCATTTGCATCCAACAACACTTCTCCCTTCAAGAAGTTCTACAAGATCCCAGGGGTTTTTCTTGGCTAAGGAATCCATTTCTTCTTCCATAGCCATTTTCCATTTTTCGCTATATGTATCATCTATTGCTTCCTGATAACAAGAAGGTTCCCCATCTTTAGTAATCAAAGCAAAAAATGAAGTAGAATCTTCATGCCTTTTGGGAGTTTTTCTTTCCCTTGTAGACCTTCTTAGAGTGGGTTGCTGAACTGGTTCAGAAACTTCAATAGCTTCCTTTGTATCTTCATCACCTTTTCCTCCAGAAGTCTCTCCTTCCTTTCGACTTTCAAAGAAAGGTCTAGCCTCCAACTGAATTTGTTGATTTGGTGATACCTGTTCATGTTCAATCCTTTCGACATTTGACTTTAAAAGAGAAGATCCATCAAATGTTACATCTCTGCTAATGACTATCTTCTGTGATGTAGGATCCCACAACTTGTACCCTTTCACCGCATAATCATACCCAACAAAGACACAACATTTCGATTTTGGATCTAATTTTGAATGCTGATTTTTCGGAATAAGAGCATAGGCATCACAACCAAATATCCTTAAATGTGAATAACCATAAGACTGACCTGACCAAACTTCTTCAGGACTTTTACAATTAATTGTTACTGAAGGTGATCTGTTAACTAAATAACAGTGGTGGATATTGTTTCTGCCCACAACTCCTTTTGCAGGTTAGCATTACTGATCATGCTTCTAGCTCTTTCCATAAGAGTTCGATTCATACGTTCAGCAACACCATTTTGTTGAGAAGTATAAACAGCAGTTTTGTGTCTAACAATTCCTTCATTTTTACAGTATTATTCAAATTCTAGAGAACTAAATTCACCACCATTGTCAGTGCTTAAACATTTAATTGATTTGCCTGTTATTTTTTCTACCATTGCTTTAAATTGTTTAAAGACATTGAATACATCAGCGTTCTTTTTCAACATAAATACCTAAACTTTACGGGAGAAATCATCAATAAACGTTAAAAAATATAAAGCACTTCCATATGATACAACAGGAGATGGTCCCCACAAATCAGAATGAATATAGTCCAAAATTTCTTTACTATTATGACTTCCAGTTTTAAACCTCTGTTTACATTGTTTTCCATACACACAATGTTTACAGAAATCCAACTTCAAGGATTTCAAACCATGAAGTAATTTACGGTTCATCAGTACCTGAAGACCTTTCTCGTTCATGTGACCCAATCGTTGATGCCATAGGCAAGTACCTTCTTCTTCTTTCTCTAACACAATCAGCACTTCACTAACCTGAATACTTCCTTTGCATCTGTAAAGATTTCCGACCTTTTCTGCGTTCATAATAACTAGGGCGCCTCTTGAGACTTTCAGCACTCCATTCTGACATGTAAACTTAGAACCATCCGAATCCAACACTCCCAAAGAAATCAAATTTTTTTTCAAATCAAGTACATGTCTAACATTAGTTAATGTTCTAACTGTGTTATCATACATTTTAATCCCGATATTTTCCATCCCAACAGTCTGACAGGATACATTATTACCCATAAACACAGAACTGCGATTTACATCTTCATATGAAGTAAACCAATTTTTGTGCAGACACGTGATGAGAAGCACCAGAGTCTAACAACCAACTTTCAAAATCCTAAGAGACATTACATACAGGTAAAGTTTCATCTATCATACATAATTCTTCAGCAGATAAAACTTCGTCTATCATACCTGAATCAACCTGATTTGCTTCCTTCTTTGGGTTATCAGATTCTTTTCATTTCCAACAATTTTTTTTTAGGTATCCAATTTTATTGCAGTGCCAACATTTTGCCTTACACTTCTTTCCCTTTGGTTTTGATCTGGAAGACCCCCTTGTTTTTTCTCATCTCTCCTTTGACTGTCCTCTGGCTATCATGACTTCTGGTGCAATTGTCTCAGTACTGGATTTCCTCTGTATTTCTTCAGATAAGAGAGCTCCCACAACTTATTCAAATTTCAAAGAATTAGCAATGTTCAAACTGATTGAAGTTACGAAGTGGTCTCACGACTCGAACAAAGAACACAACAAGGTTATAGTTTTATCTTCTTCTTGGATTTTAACTTCCATATCTGATAATTGGCATATAAGTGTATTAAAAACATTTAAATGCTCTACAAATTTTGTACCCTCTTTCATCCGAAGGCTGTACAATTGTCTTTTCAAATAAATTCTATTGATTAACGATTTTGTCATATATAGTTTTTCCAGTTTTTCCCATAAACCTGTAGCTGTACTCTCTTCAACAATGTTGAAGAGAACTTCATCTACCAGGCATAACCGATAGTACTAAGAGCTCGAGCATGCAAGTCCTCCCCGTTCGAATCTGTAATGCTAGCAGGTTTCTTATTTGCCCCGTCCAAAGCTTTGTGCAACCCTTGTTGCACTAGCAAATCCCTAACTTTCAGTTTCCGTAAAGAAAAGTTGTTCTTGCCGGTGAATTTATCCACCTCGAACTTAGCATTTGTCATTTTGGCCATTTCTTTCCTCCTAGGGTTTCTGTCTTTCAACTAAATTTTCTTTAAAAAATATTTTGATTTCCGGGTTTTCAATGTTTTCTGGATTCTCGGGTTCCCCTCTTTTCCTCTTTTTTAAATTTCAGAGAACAATAGAAAAAAGCCCTATTCCAAATTTAATTTCAGTTTGTTCCTGCTTCTTGATTCAATTCTTCAAAAAAAACATTTCTGAAATTACTAAAAAAAATCCCAAAATTTTGACAGAAAACTCTATTCCACTTTCAGTTTCGCTGCTCCTTGCCTTCAACAAATAAACAAATATTATTTTTGTTCTTTCTGCTGTCAGAATTAAAAATAAAAATAAAAACAAATTAATTAATTAATTAATTTACCCAGTGTGCACGGCTCCTCCTTTGGTTCAGATTCTCTACAGTCAGTTTTGCTTCAAATTGCCCACTCTGTATGAACAGCAACACTGTTACAATACAACTCCTTTGTTTTCTTCAGATTCTCTACAGTTCGATTTTCACGGCTCTTCTTCCGAAAAAAGAAAAAACAACAACCGATTTCTCTTTTTTGACTCAGTGATCGTTTGACTATCACAACACGCTGGGTGGCTGCCTCTGCCCCTGGTAGACCCCTCATTTTCTCAGCGGCAGAGTTTCCAAAGGCAACTCTCCTCTTCTTTCAAAAAATCCGAGCAGGACAGCTCTCCTGCAACTCTCCTCTTCTTTCAAAAAATTTGAGCGGGGCTTCTGCATTTGAGGGCGGGAGCATCTTTTGGCTGCAGTAGCAAATTTAAAAAATGACTGTCTTGCTCCTATGTGGCCTCAAACATTGCTCTCTCAATAGTTTTCTCTCACGGCTCTGATACCCATTGTTGGCTGAGCAGTTAATTAACCAAGAAATTAAATGAAATTGAATGCAAAGTCACAAGTATAAAAACTTTGACAGGGGGTCAAGAAAACATCCACGGGCAAGGGATTGGATTTTCTATTAAATCAACAATAATTCTTCTTATTTTCTATTAAATCAACAATTTTATATTAAATCAACAATGATTCTCCTTAGTACAATAGTTCAGGCATTCATTATTTTATAGGAGACTCCTTCCTTACATAACAGTTGTTTCGTTATAAAATCAATTTGGCAGTAAATACAATTTTACACATATTTACAATTAATTTTCAAATTCTAATGCTCAATAGCATGATTCTCCTTATTACAATAGTTCAAGCATTCATTATTTTATAGGAGACTCCTTCCTTACATAACAGTTGTTTCGTTATAAAACCAACTTAACAGTAAATACAATTTTACACATATTTACAATTAATTTTCAAATTCTAACACTCAATAGCGTTATAAATGTTGTTGTCAAAAAGTTCACAGTCACCAGAAGTTAATCTTTTGGATCTTCAAAAACACACAAGAATATTTCTTAGGTATGCAATGAGGTATGACTGAGATGATGTACAAAGTATTGTCACCGCAAATCACACAAGCAATATTTGCAAACCATAGGGTAATGCATATGATAGTTGTGTGCCTTAGATACTCAATGCGTTCTTATACAGATCACCCAACCATAGTCCTATGAAACTTAACGACGATCTAAATACTTCACTTCATGAGTAAATCCAAATTTAAGGGTAAGCTCGCAATTGCTTCAGATCTAGATGGAGTATTTTTTATTTTAGATGTTGACTGTGTGCACTACTTGGCTCATTTGTAACTTTGCAACCTCCTCAAAAACAATTCCTACAATGCCTCGCTCTGTTCTTAATCTGGATTTCTCAGATTTTAAAATTGCTTTTAAACGTATATAGAAATTTGCCTCCACTCCAATTTGCTCTGCTCAAGGCACGTTCACTCCAAAAAAACTAAACAATGTGAATTTTCTTACATGTTTCTTCTAATCCTCCTCTTAGTAATTATGTGTTAACAAGGATGCATGAAACCTCGTATTCATGGGAAACAATTCTTTTACAGGGATGTTTTAAGAGTTGGCCCTAGGAGAAGTCAATTTTGGATTTGGTCGTAGAGTTTGGCAATAAGAGAAAACTTGCATATAAATTGATTCAACGAACCCATAAACCTTGGTTTGAAATTCATCCAAAGCCCAATTACCCAAAAAAAACATGAAACCTCAAAAGTTTGGCAATAAGAGAAAACTTGCATATAAATTGATTCAACGAAGCTGAGAAACCTTGGTTTGAGATTCATCCAAAGCCCAATTACCCAGGAAAAACATGAAACCTCAAAAGCTTTTGACACCGCCAAGAATTCATCGCAAGAGATGTGTTTTCTTGTGTTTATATCAAAGGAGAATTGATCGATATATAGATAATGAGAGGGTTTGATTGACATTAGGGCCAACCATACTTTATAGAGAATAAATTTGTTGGGCCATAGCGATTTACTTTATGGCCATGGGTAGTTATGGGACCGCCCAAATATTTATTTGGACCATATTTTAATTTTAAACCCCTTATGGATATGACCAAACATAACGTTTCCTTAGACCACAACCTTTTTCTTTCACTTTTGACATATTAAATTATTTATTGGTCGTTGAATCAAAAAAATAATAATAAAATCCCCTTTTTGTTTTGACTTTGTCTGGCCTTTTAAATTTCTCAAAAGTAGAATTTAATTTTAGCACCTCTTCATTCAAGGTGTCTTACGTCATTCCATATCATCATATTAATGGGGTTATTGTTATCTCATCCACTTTTATCACACCTTTGGGGTTTTATCCACTAACTGGGGTCACGAATTTTGATCAGAAAGTGTGAGGGCTCACAAGATGTGGATTGTTATATCATCTACTTTTATCACACCTTTGGGGTTTTGATCCACTAATTGGGGTCACGAATTTTGAATGAGTGTATCTCAGAAAGTGTGAGGGCTCACAAGATGCTCCACATACCACACGAATCGGATCGATGAAGAGAATCCAATGGCGAGGGTCTCCAAGATAGATTCAGTGATTCGCATCACCAAAATCTCTAATTAAGTGCAGGGTATTAATGGGGTTATTGTTATCTCATCCACTTTTATCACACCTTTGGGGTTTTATCCACTAACTGGGGTCACGAATTTTGATCAGAAAGTGTGAGGGCTCACAAGATGTGGATTGTTATATCATCTACTTTTATCACACCTTTGGGGTTTTGATCCACTAATTGGGGTCACGAATTTTGAATGAGTGTATCTCAGAAAGTGTGAGGGCTCACAAGATGCTCCACATACCACACGAATCGGATCGATGAAGAGAATCCAATGGCGAGGGTCTCCAAGATAGATTCAGTGATTCGCATCACCAAAATCTCTAATTAAGTGCAGGGTATATCCATCGTCTGTACAACCATACCCTAGAACTAGGGTTAGCTAGGGTTTATTCAAAATGCATCATCTATTTTGACATCATCAGATCAATAGACGTCAATGACATCCTACACACTTGCTCCCACTCCCACTTTGACATCAATGACAACATACTCAACAACAACTACATGTATGAGGGCACTATGTGGATGATGATATCTCAGATGTAAAAGTGGAGTAGGCATATGATAGATACATATAGATTAAGAGAAGAGTATGATCTCAGGAGGAGTACAACAACAGTATAAATATTTTCTCAAGGGGAGTACAACAGCAGTCATGAGTAGCAGCAGAAGCATGGTCTCAGGGAGAGATAGCATATCAGCAGGAAGGAAGCACGGTTCAGTTGGGTCCACAAGATCATCTAGGAATATATACTAATACAGGATCATCAACATGGAAATTTTGTACAGATATTCATGGCCCTTTGTCATTGATGTCAAAGGAGGAGAGATTGCAGACATTACTTGACATTACATGTGCATGGGAGGAGTTCTTGATTTGTTTGACGTCAAATGACCATCAATGTCTAGGGATGTTATCATCAATGAAAAAGGAGGAGATTGTTGCACATATTTTTGTCATTAATGAAAACAAGATGTAACTGATGTCAAAGGGTAGGTATGATATAGCGACAGTAGTACCATATTTAATGACCAAAGAAGCAGCATGACTCTTTGTGAAGTAATATGACAGTTGGATCTTTCACAAGGTCTCATACATGAAGATATAGGTGCTTGAAGTTATTTGATATTTTTATGTAGTTGTGACATCTAAATGATCCCAACAAGTATATTTTTATGTAGATATCATCGATATCTTTCCAATTGTATATACTTCTCAGAAAAACTCCTCCCAGATAAGAAGTTATGGCTAATCAAAGTTTCAGTATTAATTTAGGGAATAAAACTTTAGGGCCAAAACCTAAAAAATTGATTTGTTAAACAGTAGGCAAGTTTGGAGCAAATCCACCAATGGTATAGTAAATCAATAGCCATAGGCACGCAAAGATGCTCACTATTTAACACCATTAAATGGAATATCAACGGCACCTCCAATAGATCAACAGTCATATGAAGGTGAAGTTGCACAAAGGTTAATTGCCATGTTGGACGAACTAGATGTCGACATGTGGCAACATTTTTTTGTATGATGATGTGTAATTATTAACGAGCAACACATGGCTCACTAGCACAGTTAACATGACACATCATCCAACTAACATCAGCAGGCCGACATGTTGCCACAAGAGCATGCCGCGTGGAAAGGTTATTTGGAAAATTTAGATTGGAAGAAAGTATGAAAGGAGGTAACACATGGCACCATCTCGAGAAGCCATGTGGAACAATAACATCATGATGATGTCATTTTGCAGAGGACCAATGACCCCCACATCACATGGGGTGATCACATGGCCATTTGGGGGCCAAATCAAAATCAAAAAGGCTCGTGGCTCAAACGATTGGTCATATGGAACATTTACAAAGGTCACATGTTTTGTTAAATCCAAATAATAAGCCCAATTCAACGAATCTCCTAGTCGGATCTACCATCTCTAGGTCCACTTATAACCTATATATATGGCTCGTTCATCATTGACATACAACTAAATAGAATAACAAAAGAGATCAAGAAACAAGATTGGCGATGGAGCACAAGTTTATGATTTGTTTATTCTAGTTGTCATTCTAATTGGAGTTTTTATAGCATGGGTTATGGCTTAGCCACGTGTCATAGCTGCTACAACAACCCCAAATTTTTGTTGTATTTTAAAATTTTGAGTACCTACTTTGAACATTCAAGTAATAAACCTCCCTCATTTCCTAAGTCATTTTAAGAAAAGTTTGCTTCCACTAGCTAAATTTTGCAAAAAATACTTTTGAAATCTTTTATTCTTTGTCACATCACACTTCACTTTGGTGCATCACATAGCTATATATTAGTGCTACGGAAGACCTTTTCTCAAACTTGTCACGTTGCAATTTAACTTATCACATCGCAACTCTAATCATTATTGTTGTGAAATCCCTATTCCCGGCGTGGCTCTTCGCAATCAAAATCCTAATATCACATTTCCACTCACGACAAAGCAAACCCTTAAACCTCATCACACCACCTGAACCTGTTTTACAATCATCTTTGTGAAGGTTCATTTAATGTGCCATCTCCCTTTGCAAGTATGTAAAATCTATATAAGGAAGTTCTCCCTCATTTTCACATTGCCCTTTTCACTCTAAATCCTTGGTAGATTGGTGCAATAAATTACATCTTGCCATGACCTACTGCAGGAAGTTAAGTTACCACCAAAATAATTACCGTCATAGAAGGCAAGTCACCACAACTTTCATTGTTTGTATGCAACTTTTGGCATTTCGCCTTCCCCTTTCGTTTCACCTTCTAATTTCTCATCTTCCACCTACCCTCGGTCTTTTATATATGATTCTTATATGTCTTATTTTAGTTATTTTACTTCCCCTCATTTTTCCCTTCCCTCTATGTGTATTTGCTCCATACTTAGTCTTATCTCTGACTCCTACTCCCCTCGATAACACAAGAACGCAAGCATCCTTGTGCTACAGCACTCTTCCCATCCAACTTTGCACATTGGCAAATCTTTTTTACCTTTTTGTAGTAGCAAATATTTCACTAGTATTCAAATGTGCCTTCCCTTCTAAATAGTGCATCTAAGCCTATTTTATTTAATATTCCTTCTCCCGCAGTTATTGACCTTCACTTATTCCATGCGATAGCGCAATGCCTTGTCGTTATTTACCTTGTCTTCATGTGAGAGTGCAATTCCTTGTTGCAATTTAACTTGTCTTCCCATGATAAGTTATACCCCATCGTGTTGATTTTGTCTTTATCACAAACTTTCTATACAACCTATGCCATAACATATCGCATTCTCTTGATACAATCTACAAAACACATTAATTTGAGTTAATTTTTCTAACATTGTTTTTTCATCATGAGTGTCTTTGAGATGTGAGATACTGTGGACCTAGAGTGCTCCAATATTTCTTCATCAACGGGAGACATGGCTCCACCTACAAAGAAAATATTGGGGAAAGAGGTTGTAAAAGACAATATAGAAGGTGTGGTTGAAAATCCCATCATATCATTTACCATCTATATGGACACAACTTGTTATATAGAAAAATCAGTGTTGATGAACTAGCTAGAGATTTATCAAACATTTTCTCTCAAGGAAATACTTGAAGATGAAGAATACCATGAAGTGTATATTAATTCCAAGTTCCAATAACTATCAAGTGGATAATCAACAGCATATATGTGAAATATATGATTGTTAGAAATGTTTATGGTGAAGAGGTAGCATTATATGCATATTCATGCATCGACACAAAATATTACAAGATGCCACATCATTAGTTGATACTTACTACCAAATGGTATGACAATTTTCCATTGGATAGCAAGGATATCCTCAAGGCTTGGTGGAGGGATCCGGGCAAGTTCTCATATCGATTTGACAATATTTATAAGACCAAATTATTGAGGAAAGCATATTTGATGTTAGCAGCAATGTGTTGTAAGTTATATGGGAGACAATATGTGGAATTGTTTAAAGGAGATTGGATACCAATAATGTGTGTTTGTGCTTAAGAAAGAAAAATATTTAATTGGGCAAACATCTAGTGGCTTCTATCAAGGCTAATGTAAAGTGATTCAAACAATTATGTCAGGGAGAGAAACCTAAATTTGGCATGGCATCATATTTTTGGAATGCCATATGTGCCAAATATCAATTTAACGTGCTAGGATAGAGATGGAACTTCTCTCCCGACATACCACTTATGGACATTTATTGCAGACTCTTATGGGATACTAACTATAGGGGACTTTACCATCAGATTGCTAAAAAAAATATTCTTGCCCTTATATCACATTATTATTCGACACTAAATCCCCTCAGTATGTTGGATAGAGCTAGAGCGTCACTACAAGATATTTCCATTTGGTTCACCCCTGCGTATTCAACATACATAAGGGTATTTAGAGATTATAAGCCTCCCCATCAGCTGGCTTTATTCATAACGGATAAAATACTATACTGGGTTTTGAAAAGTTACAAGAAGTACATAGGCAAGCAAATTTCTTGTGAAGATCACTAAAATCTTGATTGAAGCCACTATAGAAATGTGAAGATAACTACAAGCAAAAGACAATCCAACTAGGATTCTCAACCTCCTAAAAGAGAGAAGCAAGCTTATGTTATGAGCTTATGTACTCTTTCAATTATGATTTTCATTCTCATCTTATATGTGCATTTTTATTGAGGGTAGTGAAGAGGGGCAGAAATATGCATTCATATTTTCGTTAGATATTGGATAGCAAAGGGTTATGGAGATATGTGAACCATTTGCAATTGTTAAAGAACGACCATATCTTCTCATCAACAAGGATGATTTGGTGTAGAATAAAGAGTATTTTCATGGCAATAAAAACTCAAAAGTTTTCCAGCCATTGTCCAAATTATGCATAAAATCCCAGCTGGAAGGTGTGTTTTGGGATTGTAATTGATGTGGGTAGAAATATTTTATTTTGGAATATTCTCGATTTAGGCTAGATAAATGTGAACATTTGTTGCAAAAACATATTTATCCATTTGATTAAATTTTCTACAAAACTTTATCTCCAAGATGTCAAGAATGACCTCCCATGTTGCACTCGATTATATCTTTGCTTTTTCATAGTTGTGATACATTTGGGTTGAACAGTGATGATAGTTCTTCTAAATCCAAACAAACTACAAGGACAACCATTTCCCTCACCAAGGGATGCCGAAGGAATTGGAGAGTTATAATTCTTGCATAAAAAAATAAAGATGGAGATGTGTTGATGAAAGAGATCCAACAAGTGGAACCAACAGAAAAGAATACTTATATAGAGATGGCTCCATAAATTCACCTTTGTGTGTGGAAAGAGAATTTGAAATTTTTACATGAGATGCATCTCTTGGATAAATATTATTTTCAGTTCCTTTTGAAATTGGTTGAAGTTATATGAATCAACAAGTGGAGAGACCAACACCTATAGAATTTGAATCGTTGTTACAAAGCGCACACCCCATGCCATTGGAATTTGGCTACTATATTAATTAATTCAAGGACTAATTCACATAGCACATATAAAGAGTAATTCGAGTTTGTTCACAAGAACACAAAAAGGATTCAAATATCTTATATTTCATTCAAAATGTGTTGTTACAGATAAGAATACAAATTTGAGAGTGGAGTCCTTAGAGTGCTTGAAATTCCCACACTATTACACAAAAATACCACGCGCAAGAAGCAAACACCCTCACTAACTCACTTGGTTGGTGCCTTGCTTTCTCGCCCTCCTCTCCTATTAGTCGAGCAAGAAATGACCTCTCCTGTTAGTCCAGCAACCAGTTGCACTCTTTGAAAATCGTGCAACAGTCAAACCAACACCAACAGCCCAAGATCCAGGAGCTCATACAAACCAGCGAAAAAAATCAATAGAAAAAAGAAAACACCACTTTCTTCCATGTTCATGCAATTTATCCTTGCATTGTTGACCTCTTTGTATTCCACTAAAAAAAAACGCTTCCCATGTCGTTGACCTCTTCGCCTTCCAAAACTAATTCAATTCACTTCCTCTTAGTATGTTGAAAAACAAAATTTGTAACCTCCATCTCATCCTCGTAACAAGCCCAATAGTGGTTTTCTTGTAGCAGTGTAACTAAATAACTATCAATTTTAGTTGTGTCAACAACTCCACACAGCAGGAGTATCAGCACACCGCTCCTATGAGTGTCAACAACTCAAGAGCAGTTGTTGCTTTGATAAAATGAAGCTACAAGAGTAGCACCAACTACTAGTTGGTTATATCAACAACTAACATAATAGGTGTATCAGTGACTTACAACATATGGGAGTAACAACACTTATTACGAACTCAACATAAACTTGTTTTTGGTTGATGAGGATTGCTCGAGGCTAAGGATGCTCCTGCATCAGACATCCCTGGTGGGAAAATATGAGCTACCAACTCATGTGGTATTTCGTTTAGATATTTAAGTCCCTTGTAGGCACGTTATCTCTTGCTCAGTCACCAATGAGAAAATACTCCATTTTACCAAATACTCAAGATACTACATGCGGCGAGTCTTCTTTCCAATCTTGGTGGCCATAATTTCTTCCACTTCTTCAACAGGTTTGATGGGGAATTGTTCCTTCCACTCAGAAAACTTATCTATCTCTTTATTTCTTTCTCCTTCATGTAACTCATATAGATCAACTACATTAAATATCAAAGAGATATCCAAGTCTCTCGACAGCTCCAACTTGTAGGTGTTTTTAGAAGTTTTTCTAAAGAATTTTGCATGGGCCTATTTTCTTATATTTCAACGTGTTGTAGGTACCCCTGGGAAATATCTCTTTCCACAGATGCGCCATTACCAGTTGTCCTTTATTGAAAAAAAAATCTCTTCTTTTCAAATCTCCCTTCTCTTTATACCTGTTATTACTTCTCTATAATCTTTTCTTCACATGTTTATGTATCACCTGCAAGCTATCTGCAAAATCACTTGCATAGACACTCTTCCTTTCCCCCAAATCTAGAAACTATATCAAGTCCATAATACCTTTCGATGACCACCCATAAAAAATCTGAAATGGACTCTTACCGCTGGACTTTTTCACTGAGTCATTATATGCAAACTCTGCATACGCCAAGACCATATCCCACATGTTGGGATTTTCACCACTCAAGCTTCTCAACAAATTCCCAATACTCTTGTTCACTGCTTCAGTCTGTCCATTTGTCTACAAATGATAGGCTAAAGTGTATAAAATCTTAGATCCTATCTTCTTCCACAGTGTCCTATAGAAATGACCCATAAATCTTTTATCTTTGCTTGAAGCAATGGTTCTTTGAAACCCATGAAGTCCTACTACTTCTTTGAAGAATAAAATAGTCACTTTAGTAGCATCACTTTTTTTCATGCATGTTATTAAATGTGCCATATTCAAAAACCTATCTACAAAAACCATCATTGAATCATGCATCCTCTTGTCGTTGGCAATCCCAACACAAATTCCATGCTCACATCTTCCCAATGCCTTTCTGGTACTGGCAATGGAATATACAACCATGTATTTTTACTTCTACCCTTGGCTGGTTGGCAAACTCTATAGCACTCAAGAAACTTTTTGACATCCTTGTTGATGCTAGGCCAAAAGTATCTCTCCTTTCCCAATGGTGTAGTCTTATCCATGCCAAAATGTCCACCTAGGCCTCCACCATGTAGCTCCTTAATAATATTCAATCTCAGTGACCCTTGAGGAATCCATAATTGTTGATTTTTAAACAAAAACCCTTCTTGGACATGGTAATCCAAGAACATGGTTCTTTCCACACTCCAAGGTGGTTTACAAGCTATCCAAGTTTCTCCAAAATTGACATCTTATGCACACATCTCCTTTATGCTTTCTAAACCCACCACTTCTACTGAAAAAGTGTTGCGTAACAACACTCTCCTACTCAACGCATCTGAAACTTTGTTTAACTTTATAGACCTATGCTTCAAAACAAATGTATAACTTTGCAAGAATTCAACCCATTTAGAATTCCTTTGATTCTTCGTACATTGACTATTGATATATTCAGATGCCTTGTGATGAGTAAACAAGACAAATTCCTTGGGGAGCAAATAGTGTTTCCTCTTCTTCAAAGCCTACACAATAGCATAAATTTCCTAATCATATATGAAATACTTCTTCTTAGCATCATTCAAAATCCCACTGAAGAATGTTATTGGTTTTCCTTCTTGACTCAAAACTACTCCAATTGTTGTTCCACTTGCATCACAGTCAACTTGGAATACTTTATCAAAGTTTGGAAGCACCAAAACAAGTTTCTATGTCACCTTCCTTTCCAGATTTGCAAATGCTTTCCCTATTGTTGTCCATTAAAAATTTCCTTTCTTCATGCACTGAGTAAGAGGTGGACAAATCTAACTGAAATTCCTAATGAATTTCTAGTATAAGCTTTCAAATACATGAAAGCTCCTCACCTCAAAAGTAGACTGAGATGTTTTCCATTCCAAGATAGCCTTCACCTTGTCAGAATCCATCTTCAAACCTTCCTTGGAAATAAAAAAATCCCAAGTACACTAACTCATCCTACATGAATGTAAATTTATTCAAGTTTATTAGCAACTTATCTTCCTTCAGTCGTTGTCAGACTTGCCTTACATGTTCCAAGTGCTCCTCCTTGTTTCTGTTGAAAATTAAAATGTCATCCAAGTACACTACAACAAAATTCCCTAAGAAAGGTTTCGAGACCTCATTCATAAGACTCATGAATGTTTTTTGGGCATTGGTTAGTCCAAATGGCATAACCAACCATTCAAACAATCCATCCTTTATCTTGAAAGCAATCTTCCACTCATCACCTTCCTTGATCCGGATTTGATGATAACCACTCTTCAAATCTATCTTTGTGAAATATTCAACCCCAATCAAACAATCCATCACATCCTCCATTTTTGGCAATTAAAATCGGTACTTGATGGTTATCCTACTAATGGTTCCAGAATCTGTACACATTATCATTTCACATTTCTTCTTTGGATTCAATATGGTTGGTACAACGCATGGACTCAAACTTTCTCTATCAAGTCACTCTTGTACATTCTTACTTACTTCCTCATTCTCTATTGGAGTCATCTTGTAAGGTGCCTTGTTTGGTAAGCTTGATCCAGGAAACAAGTCAATATGATGAGAAATACTTCTCACGTCATCAGCAACAATTTCCTTGAATTCATCTAACAAGGAAGATGGTTTCTAATTTCACTTCCTTTGGCACATCCTTTGGAATTACTACTAAACATAATTTCACCTTTCGTTCTTCATGTACAAACTCCTTGGTTGAACAAAGCTTTGAGAAAGAGAAATCCCAATAGAGGAGCTTTGGTAATTAAATGCTTAGATATAAATAGAAGATGATGAAGTTTTCAATACAGAAAAACATATCCATTGGCAAGGCAAAATTGGAACGGAAATTGTGTTGAATTCAGTAGTCGCTTAGTAATGCATAACCAAGTAACTGATCTTTTACCGATGGAACCTTCAAAGCACCTTGTGCAATAGAATCTCTGATGAACAAAGCTTTGAGAAAGAGAAATCCCGCCTCCTTAATGTTTTTGCTGAGAATGGTTATAGCAAGTTCCTAGGTCATAAAGCCTTCCTCAAAGCTGCCAAAAATTCATCAGCTAAAAGAGATCCGAAAGAGCGGGTCCCAGGTGTCCATCTTCCGTATGTCCAAGGAACCACTGATAAGATTGCTAGGATTCTTAAGAGGCATAATGTCCCCTCGACCTTTAGACCCCTCAACACCATTCGTAAATCCCTCAGGTCGGTAAAGGATCCTATCAACCCTAAGGACAAAGGGGTTTATATGATTCCTTGTTCCTGTGGGACCCCCTATATTGGAGAGACTGGTCGCTCCATTAATCAAAGGATTAGTGAGCATGCAGCTGAGCTTAAGCATAGGAGGACCAAGTCTTCCGCTTTAGCTGAGCATGTTGAGAGTACCAAGCATCATGTTTGCATAGAGGAGGCGAGTGTTATTGCTAGGATTTCGCATTTCCATCACCGAAAATTTAGGGAAACCCTTGAGATTGAGAAAAGACCAAACAATCTCAATAGAGAAGACGGATGGAAGATAAGCAGTTGCTGGATCCCTGCCCTCTCCTCTCGTTAAAAGGAATATTTTTTTCTTTATTTATTTTTTTATTTATTTATATATATTTATATATATATGTTTGTATTTGTTTATTTATTTTTATTCTTTTTATTATATATATATATATATATATATTATTATTTTTTATTGTTTATTTATATTATATATATTATTATTTTTTATTGTTTATTATTTTTGGTTTATTCATTAATTTATTTTGTTTATTTATTATTGTTTTTATATTTTTATTTATTATATATATATATATATATATATATATATATATATAATATATATATATTATATATATATTATTATTATTATTTTTTTTTTTTTTTTTTTGGTTAGGTTTGTCTAATTTTTTTATTTTATTCTGTTTTTATTTTATTTTATCTTTAATTTTTATTTTTTTGATATTAATAGCCTAATATTAAAACATACATATATTTATGATATTAATAATAATTTAATTACCTTTTTAAACTAACCAACTAAAATTATTTTATTTATTTATATATTTTTCACCTAATTTAACTAATTTCTATTATAAAATAATAAATAATAATAAGAATAATAAAAATAATATTATATTAATAAATAAATATTTGACCTTGGTCCCAAAGTCAAAAATTAGTTGTTAATCAAATTTAGCCGTTGGAGACTCTGCTCAGACTATTTAACAAACTGGATCTGTTTCTTCAACTTGTCCTGACGATCAACCACACTAGTTGGTTCGAAACGCGTCGGCAAATGAAATTTTATGTGATTTACGGTGAAGAATCTCTCATAAATTATGTTGATTAGTTGATCCATCCACCCATAGCATAATTTTGATATGGATGTTATGGATCACAACTTCAAATCTTGTCAAGTTCCATGAGGTTGCCAATTGTTATTGTGGTTAGTGGTCAAGCCACCCTCTATCTAGATGTCTCAAGGAAAAGAGGGTTATCCTGCAAAGTTTTTCTTGAAAAATACAATTGTCAATATATTTCCATGGCGATAAAATTTTGGCATAAACACAAACATGGGCATAAATGGAAAGAAAATAAACTTCCATTAAAGTATAGCCATCGAGTGCATATTTTCCCACATTCTTACACTCTTAATTTTAATGCAAACCTGAGTGACATATGACTCTATTTTACTATTTGAAAATCAATAGCATTATATAATTTTAGTTACACAACATTTCCACTATTTAAGATCAAGAATTATACAATCTCAAGGCTTCTTGATGAACAATTGGACTCTCAAGGCAATTTTCGTCCCTATCTCTTAATATTTGTTGTTTCAATTCTCTTTTGGAATATATGAAATTTTAGCTATTTAAGTTCACTTAGTATTTTGACATTTTGATATGCTAGTTCATATACATATCATAGGCATATTGTACCTAAACAATTTGTGTCTTTTTGTTATTTTGGACTGCCATATGCATGGAAAAATGCTTCTTTTCATTTAGAATGCAAGCCATGCCTCTCTTCTAAAAGAGATATTAAATAAATCGAAAATCCCTCTTATAAAACTAAAAAAAATTACACTACTTTTTAATTATAACATTTTGTTTTAATTACAATATCAAACTACAATTGAATCACAACTTAATATGACTCTCTATAGCTTGTAAGAAAAATGAGCATTAATTCATAAACTTCTTAATTATTAGTTTATTCTCCTTATTAATTTATCTACAAGTCGATTTCTAGATTCACAATAGACCAATTATATCACATTGTTTTCTATAGGATCTGCAATAAAATCACAACATGTTTTTGCCATCTTATCACATTGTTTTCTATAGGATCTGCAATAAAATCACAACATGTTTTTGCCATCTTATTTGTGGTTTGGTTGCTATGACAACATAATGAGTTATTTGAATTTGACATACCATGGGTTTCCAAGGCAATCTTCTCAACCATAGAGCTTCATATGATGTTCAAATGGTTGCTTTGTAATCAACCTCTATTAAGAAAAAGAAAAATGTCATGATATGACGTGTTACATTGTTCTATAGAATTTTAGTGAACTCTAAACAAATGTCATGGTACGATGTCTCCTATTGTTAGATAGAATTCTGGTGTACTCTGAGCCAAAAAAATATAACTTGAAGTTGATTGTTTTCACTTAAACAATTTGTCATGTCTTAATTTATAAAAGCCAAACAAAATGGCATCATATTTTAAACACATTTCAAACAAAATGACATCATACATGAAGCATATTTCAAGCCATGTTAGATAGTTCCTTAGCTATATCTTAGATTAGATTGTTTTTTAGGATGCCATAAACTCAAAAACTTTCCAATTGTATAACTAATATCAGGTCTTATTGTTTGAAGATATAGATGATAAAAAGACTACTAATCAAATTAGAGTTGTGTTTGCAAATTTTGATTCTTGGTTGATTTATATATCTCTAATTCCTTGATATTGCAATTGGTTTACAATTTTGTGTTTTGAACTTGAACAACAAATTTCTTTTATATTTGGCTTCTTGACAAACCTGTACCCTCCTTTTCTAAACTTTCATGCCCAAGCAGTGGTAAAGTAAACCAAGATTTGTCATATAAAATGCTACATTCAAATGCGCCTTCAATCATATAACCACCAAGTTATAATTTAATTATTAAATACGTGACAATCACTGCACTTGAGTATTTGGATCTATCTACAAATTTTAATTGAAACAACTTCTAGAATCTATAGTCAAGAAGACAAAATGCTAGAAAAGGAGAATTTGAACCAAGGGCATGGTATCTGGTTATTATGATCAATATTTTTTATTCAATCAATAGATTTGAAGCTCAACAAATCTCAATGTTAATCAACTTGAGCTGCGCTTGAAGCAACATTCAAAGATAAGAAGCACATGGATAAACAAAGAGGTAAAAAATGCCCTCATATAAGACATGATCAAATCGTTTTTTCACATAACCCAATATAAATACCCAAACCTAAGAGAGAAGAGAAGGGAATTTTGGCATCAAAGGGTTGTATAATAGATTAAGTTCACATATACAATTTGAGAACTAACAACAAATTAGGTTTTCATACATTGGAAGAGATTAAACCATAAATGGTGTGCAACCATAGCATATTAAGTCAAGGCATTGTATACTCTTTGTAGTTGTGTATGCATATATGCTATAGACCCAAAAAGGACTCTGGCTACCATTTTTTAGGAAAAAGATCCAAAGTCATTCGTCAATACTAGGACATACATACAAAGTATGTGGTGAAAAACGATTCAAAACTTCTACTCAATTATAGTAATTAAGAGACAATCAACTTTTAATAAAATATTTAAATTCAAGCATTGTATCTCAATAAAGACTCCAACAAGTCCTTCAAGTCTTAATTAATTGTGCTCCTTCTAAGTTATTTATAACCATCCGTGCTCTCAGGGAAAGTTATCCTCTCTCCTTTCCTTTTTCTTTTGGTTGTTGAAGGTCTCAGTTTGCTTTTAAAAGAATTCAAGACACGAACGAGATTTGAAGGGAGTTAAGATAACTCCTTTGGAACTCATCACTCATCTTCTCTTTGTTGATGATGTACTTCTCTTCATGAATTAAAAAGAATTATAAATCTCTATTGTTTGATCACATGACTGAAGTTTAACCTCTCCATTTTGTTTATGGTTTAATGTTCGTCCAATTGAAGCCTTAAGTGAACTAGATATAACTCTCCCCTTTCCCCATGGGGAAATTGATAAGAATTTTAAGTACTAGGGATTCATTCTGAAACTTATTTTTTACAAGTTTGAAGACCAATACTATCTCTATAATAAGACTAAGGTTCATATATCCCTATGGGTCAATCAATGGCTCTCCATAGGAGGTTGGATTGTTTTTCTAAAGTCTATACTAGAAAGCATCCTATTGTGTTGGGCTCCTATCACAAAAATCTCAAAAGGAATTATTACCAAGATTAGGAAAAAGATATTTCAATTCCTGTGTACATGCACAAAGCCAACTCATGGTATTCCTTCAAGCAAAGGGTCAAATGTTGCACTACCAAAGAAGTTAGGTGGATGGGGAATCAAAAACATTTATTTCTTCTATTAATCTCTTATAGATACTAATTTGTGGAGAATCATTTTTGTTGCCTTTATGGGGTAGGGTCATGAGATCAAAGTATTTAGGGGGAGTTTCTCTAGAATATTGCTTCCATCATCCCAACAAGTTAACTAAGGATAGCCCCTTGGTCTAGAAAGCTTTGGTCAATGTTTTTCCCTTAGTTGGTAATTGGACGATTTGGAGTATAGAGAATGGTAAGAAGGTTTGGCTTGGTGAAGATCCCTAGATAGGTGTGGATGACAGATATTGTTTTTCGAGAACCTTTGTATATCCCTCATGCCCAAGAATTTTACTCCCTTTGTGATGCTTAGTCCTAGAATCATCGGTTGTCAGGAGGTGGTGGAAGTCTGAAGTTGAGTTATGTTTTGATGGTGAGTTAGCAACATAATGGCATGGGTATGTTAGCAAGTTGTGCACCAACTTCATCAAGATTTCAAATGACGAGGAAGGCTCACCGGCTTGGTCCAAAAATCCATTAACAAGTGACTATTCGATGAAACTAGGCTATTATGCCCAATTGGAAGCTCAATTTCAAGGAGAGAAAGTTTGGTGGTAGGAAGAATTATGGAAGCTTCATGGTCCTCTAAAATACAAGATCTTGTTGCAGATAGCATTGAGAATAAGCTACTTACCTAAGAAATGGCTTTAAACAAGGTTGGATACGCCCGAGTAGGTGTTCACTTTGCAAATTTGACTCTAAGATGGTCAACCACCCTTTTGTGCATTTTTCTTACCTTAAGGAAATTTGGAGTTTTATCACTTGGAAATTTAAACCAAAGCCTCAATGGGCCAAGTCAAGGTTGGTTGAATGTGTCCTAGAATGTTTAATGGACAATTCAATGCCATGTTTCAATTCTCTCCATCGTTACCTAGTTTATGCAGTTTAGTGGGCTCAAAACCTTTGTATTTTCCAAGATAAACTTATTATAGCAGATGTGTTAGCAAGTCTTGCCAAAAAATTATCTTTGGGCGGATGTGTCAGCAAGTCTTGCCAAAAAATTATCTTTGGAGCATAAAACTGGAAAAGAAAATAATAGATTCTCCCAAGTTACCTATAAAAACTGGAAAAATAAATAAAGGAAAAATCTTCCAACATCCCTATAATGCCTCAATTAGACTTTGAAACCCTTTCTTTCATGGAGCTAGCAAAGGCTTCCCTCCCAAATGTGGCATAGATGTGGTTCTTTACCTCAACTCATCCCTATTTTCATACCATCCATGCTCTAAGGAGAGGATCTAATATGAAGGTTGAGTTCTTGACCTTATGGACACTCGTATGTTTTCTTGCCAAACATAATCTTAAGTAGATGCAAGTTATGGGCGACTCACAGACTATAATTGATTGGGCCAATTAAAGAAACAATGTTGCAATATTGTGTTTGAAACATCTGATTAAGGAATCCAATCCCCCTTTCAATCATATGAATCGACTTCATTGTCACACATATACAAGGAGTTAAACAATCATGTGAACGCACTCTCAAAACAAACTCTCCTCTTAGAGGATGGGCCTTTTGTCTTTTATGAATATAATGATGGAGTAGAATGAGAGGCCATGGAATTTCAATTCTAGTTCTGTGTCTGATAGTCACTATGATATTGTAGAGCTTGTAAATTTTGTAAGAGGCTTTGTTGGTGTATCATATAGTCAATCTAATGTAGTGTTGCTGGATAGATCTCCCTTCAAAAAGAATCCATAATCAATATGGATGGTTCTGCCATTAATTTTATGATAATTCCCTAGATTAATCTTTCAAATAGATGCATATATATTCTCCTTTTGTGTGTATGTGTGTGTATGGTTTGTTAGTATATCATCTAGTCAATCTTATGTGGTGTTGTTGTATAGATCTCCCTTCAATAAGAATGTATAATCACTATAGATGGTCCTGCCATTAATTGTATGACAACTCTCTTGATTAATCCTTCAAATAGATGCATATATATTCTCCTTTTGTGTGTATGTGTTTTCTTCAAGGAAAAATATTCCAACAAGCTTGTGAAGTTTAAGTTGTAATTTGATGTACAATCTACAACTGAAATTGAAATTGAATAGTATCTATTGAACATGAAATTTACCATCTTAAATTAAGACAATTTAGATAAATGTCTTCAAATACAAAGAATATTGACACAAATCCTTGTTAGAGAATTTGAATTTGAGAATATCACATTTGAATCTTTAAGAAGCTTGAAATCATTAAGTGAAAAGCACAAAGAGAACAAGAATTTGATGGATGACTTGATAATTTTTGACCAATTCCCATGTAGTTTTAAAACACAAAGTTTGAGAGGTATCAAAGTGAATACTAAGCAAAGCAAACTTCAATATTGATATATCGAATTGGTGGCTAACTTTCAATATGCTTCATGGACAAATGAGATTTTGGTATTAGAATAGGTTCCAAATTGTGTGAGATTGAGAAATTGTGTGAGATTTCATACTTTACAAGGTTGAGAATTGCAAAAGGATTTGAACCATCTGATGCCAACAATTATAAAAAGATTTTGAACTCTATACAAAGTATGAAGTTATGGTTAGGACAAGAAGCTCAGACATTGCAATCAAAGAATAGCCACTTGAGCCCAAACTTAATAGTGAAAGAAAAAAGTATTGGATTTCATTTTTGAAATACATGGAAATAATGTGAAATTTTTCTAACACTAGAAACTACAAGGCAACATCCAAAGACCACAATTATATTTCAACAACTTTCATGATTTAACAAAAGAGAATGAATATGTTTTTAACACATTGACAAATTCAAGCAACTTGAGAACAAGTTCCTCCACGCTTGTAGTACTTCAAATGCAAAATCCATGACACAATCAATGGTGCTAGTTGCATTGATAACACGTTGCTCAGGTTCATGCAAAAGATGAAAAGTTAATTTTTAAATACCCAACAATTAATTTAGTTCATGTGTAGCAATGGAAAAAAAACTAAAATTGGAAACTTTCAAATACAGTCACGAGACATACTGAAGAAAAATCTGAAGACAATCACACCATAAAAAATACAATGACACTAGAGATACCTAGGAAACTCCAGCTGGGGAAAAACTACAATGTGCACTTTCTTTATTTCTTCCTCAGTTATTGTTCTATTCAGAAAATTACAATAATGAGCAAGAAAACTTCTCTTTCACTCAACAACCTTTGAAACCCCCTCAACACCCAAACTGGTTTGTGCCTTGCCCTCTAATGTGTATTGTACGAAACCTGTACACACTATACAAAATTTGCACTTATTCATACGACCTTTTGCGCATCCCTTTTGTGCCAATAAACTTGGCCTAGCTGAAGGAAATACTTGGCTAGAAAATCTTAGGGTCATACAACCTCTCTTCTTCTGCCCTTTTACACTGGAAGTGATGCCCTAAAGCTAAACATGTTGGTTGCAAATGTTGAGAAGAATACACAAATATGATGCAATAATTCAATCTGCCCACTAGCTGCCTTATCTCCCCTTTATAACTCGACCTGGGCCCCACTAAGCACTCCCAAAGGCTGAGAGTACTTTTTAACATTAGGTTGGTATCAACTTATAATTTGACTTTGGAAAAATAAATTTTTTCCAAGTCAATACATAGGAAATAATAAAATCTGCAAAAGTGGAAATTTGTGGGTCCCTGCTAGTCTATGCATCATAGACTAGGCAGAACCCTTGCTCTATAACCCCATTCAACATGAAGTCCTTACTTTTAATAGAGATCTCAATGTTGATGCCTTGGTCAAGATAACTTGAGATGTATTTTGAGATTATACAAGGATATTAGATAACTACTTTGTTCAAGCTAAAAATGGTTGTACCTGCACTTTTGTAGTAGAATCACTTTCATTGGATGTTAGCAACAATGAAACCATCTATTCATAATCAATTGGAAACAACTATGAATATCTACAAATTCAAACAAAAACCCTATAGGTATAAAAGTTCAATATTAAGTGATCATTTCTAAAGAAATGGGGCCAAATTATATGAAAGTAAACTAGTCTCTGATTGGAGATTTATGATAAAGTTCTTAACCCAAGATGATAAAAATCCCAACGCACTAAAATACTTTGGAAGGCTCTAGGTGTTAATCTTAAAGGAACTCAAATAAATTGGATTTGTTGTCATTGCAAAATATTAACAAATTGGCATATATTAATTTTCTTTGGCTTCATTAACAAAACATAAAGTTACGTTAAAGTTACATAAGGCTACCTGTTGACTATGTTACAACTCAATATCTCTTGCTCAAGCTATACCAAAGTAAACTAGTGTCTAATTGGAGATTTATAATAGATTTCTTAACCTGAGATGATGAAAACCCCAATGCACTAAAATACTTTGGAAGGCTTTAATATGCACCTAAACCAAGAGTGCATTTAAATTTATTATGAGGAATGAAAATGGTGGTGTCGAACTTGCAGTTGTGCAGGGGAAAGGTGAGCAACCAACCCCGTATGTCTATTGGCATCCCTGTCAATATATTGTTTGGCAGGTGACTACGCACTCACACCATGGTGAGTGGATGTGGCCACATAGTGTGAAAGCTCATTTTCTCGATAGGAATACCGTACGTGTGGTAGTTGTAAGGTGCATAAGGCTACCTATTGATTATGTTTACAACTCAATATAAATATAAATATATATATATATAACAAAAGAAATTGAATGTCTTCATTAATACAATGTAGAAAGCAACATGTACTACATCTAATAGAAACACATTTATAATTAAGACAGCGTTATTTTGTGGGGACATATAATGAAGAGATTAAAACTAATTGTTAAATTTAACAAGATTGTTCAACTTATTCAAAGTATCACCATCTTTTTCATATACTTTTCTTTGAATGAATAAAAACCTTGTGAAGAAACTCAATGGACGCTTCTACAAATTCATAGATGATATCCCTAATAAACATGAATATTGATCGAAAGGAATTTAGAGATTGAAGCCAAACTCTTGCCAATTCTTGCCAATACAATCCCAACAATATTGATGAGAATAAAAAATACTAAGCCTTGGAAAATCACCACCTTTTATATATATAACCACCGGTTTTAGTGCGATGATCTTTAGACGTTATAAAATACTTAATGCTATATAAGTATGGACACATAAAAATTAGAATGAACAAAGAGCATATGAGAAATACCATGAACAAGGATATATTAAGATTGTCTCCTTGAACCCCCCGATCGGGGTGACGAACAAGGTAATGCGCCATAATGACGGCATCAGAAGAATGATGGAACAAGGACAGGTATGCATGAGAGCTCAGAGTTACGCGGTAAGGCACCGCCGTTTGGCAATAGAAGAGGGCAGAAGGAATGTCAGAACGGAGAGTGGGCGCAAGGACAGTGATGCCAGCACGATGAGACAACAGGATGGTAGTATGCGAAAGTATAAAAGGAGCAGAGTAAAGAGGAAGGATATAAGGCGAGGGAAGCGCAGAAGGAGCGGGACAAGGGAGACACATCCTACACCAACAAACAAGGATCGTGCTACCGAGTATGTGAATTGTTGCCCTCCTGTTATTATTTCCACCGTTGGTAGTATGCTGGGGGGGATAAAAACAGAGGAAGGGAGGACAAACAAGGTCGTATCAAGGGGACTAGGAAGAGTGATCAGTCCAAACCCCAAAACATGACAAACCCTGAGCGTCGGGACTGGAACCAAGATAAGGGTAAAGAAATAAGCAACAACAAAGGGGGGAAGCAGGAGTATATACCATGTGAAAATAACAGAGAGGAAATGAGGACGGAAAGTTGGGGTAAAGGCATCAGACATAGCAGTCGCTTAAAGGAAGCTAACGAGAAAAGCATAAAGAAAAGGGACTGTGAAGGAAATCTGATAGGGAACCCTTGTAAGCCATTACTGCCTTCCCAGGAGGAGCACTCTGAGAACGTTGAAAGCGTTGTTGGGATCATGGCTAAAGGCTTTACCATGATACAGAATAACCAGGATAGGAAAGGGCAAATTCCAGTAAGGGAGCGGGCCAATATTAGAGTTGCAAATCAAAAAAATCTGCACGAAGGAAAAACAATGAGAAACAGAGGGAGGGACAGAGATAGTCCTCCGGATGAAATGGGTATAGGCAAGTGTACCCATGAACAGCCTAACCTGGAGTGGATGGGCACTTGGACTAGTGAGGATTTTATTTTAACACATCACTGCTCGTCTTGTGAACAGATAGAAGGCAGCAGGGAGATGACTCGAGCAAGTCGCAGAAGGGGTCGAGGACGTAGTCGCGGTTGCCACGGACAGACAAGCAACCGCCTGGGACCACAAAATAGTAGCACCCCGGGTAATCAGCGAGGCCGGCGACTGATGAATGAAACCATTCAAAAAGAAGCCATAGAGTACATGAGAAATACAGATGAAGGCATAAGAGAAATAATTGGAGACATGGAAGCGGAAGTGAAGGAGGAGTCGTCTAAGGAGGAAATGGAAGAGTGGAGGGGTATGGTTTCTGACCTGGGTAACACCAGGAGTCGAATGGCTCAGTATAAGCAAACATTGCACCTGTACTGGCTTATGAAGAAGCTGCTATGCAAGGCAATAGAGCAGGTCTCAATGGGCATGGCCTTAATTACAAGGGACATTCCTGATTATAAGAAAGACCTGGAGACCATACAATTTCAGCTCTGCAGGCAAGACATGAGATTGGACCATATCGAGCGCAACACCCCAGGAGTAACTAACAGGGGACCTATGCATGGGGGTTCAGCAGCGAACCCAGCAATGATGGAAACTGACCACGAAGATCATGAGTAAAATTAGCCTCATTCTGATTTCAGATTAGCAGTGTGCTCTTTTTTAGCAGATAGTATCTGTTATATTTCTGAATGTCTATAGGAACAGTAGATAAAAACCCTATTTCTAATTGTATGGTTTACATAGCATGGCTAGAAAGACTACAGACATACCAATTTTGGATTGCCTATGTTATTTTTAGGTGGTTCATAGCTTGGTTTCCCTTTGGGCAAGCTGTGGCCACCTATGTCATGTATGTGTTCTAGAAATACAAGCTAGCACCTAGAAATGGTAATAAGTAATAATTATAATTACTCTGTTCAAAGATATCCACCAAGTACATGGTAAATTACACTAAAAATTCCACCATGTATCAACGTAAATCAACAAAAATTAATAAATTATGACCCTAATTGGAAGGTAAGGAATATAAATTTAAAGAATATATGTTGTGCTTACACAGGTATGCTGTTACTTAACAATTTTCATCTCTACAAAGCTGTAAATGTGAACTAGAATATCAATTATTAATTTATTTTTAAAATAATACAAGGAATTCGATCAACAATCTCTATCTCTACCAAGCTGTATATATGAATTAAAATATCCATTATTAAAATATTATTTTAAATAGTACAAGGGATAGGATCAGATTTTGACAATTTTGAATGCTAGTATACATAAATGTGTGGCGATGTCAATTTGAAGGTTGCTAACATGAGATAATTACTTTTTTGCTACTTTGTCAATTCCTGTGCATTTGTATAAGTTTGGTGAGCAATGAAGACCCGATCCAAAATTGAAATGGAACGATTTATAGTTATAGTCCTAAAATCAAAAAACGCAATTATATTTTAAATGATTACTTTTAATTGTGTAAAATCAAAATTGCACCTTTTCTGAGATATGTCCATGTTCAACAACATAGACATATGTCATCAACAACATGCCAATTTTTTATGATAATTTTATCTTGGATGACTTACTAGTCGTCTACTGCACAAGGTGCTTTGAAGGTTCCATCGGTAAAGATCAGTTACTTGGTTATGCATTACTAAGCGACTACTGAATTCAACACAATTTCCGTTCCAATTTTGCCTTGCCAATGGATATGTTTTTCTGTATTGAAAACTTCATCATCTTCTATTTATATCTAAGCATTTAATTACCAAAAAGTGGCCGAAGCAGGCCACCAAACAGCACAAAAAAAACACACTAACTAAAGTGACACATCAGACAGCTGAGAACATAAATGTCCGTAATCATTAGAATACTATACTGACACAGATAACCAAGTTCATAATGAAGATCATTAATACACGGGATCATGTAACTACAGGACCAGTCCGGAGACGGCAAGATGATACTGCAGAGCTTGCCATCCTTAATAATCAAGATCATACATATATAGTTGCATCATGCAACTATAGGGAGCAGTCCGAGGCCTGGAGGATCATTCTTGTCATTATTGAGCAGCCCTCGCCAGCTTTGGTTTAGCGGGTTAGGCCCTCCAATGGATATCTGGAGAAGGAAGATATATCATATTATTTAAGGGTAAGGAGCTCTGATCAAGTCGTCATATACTTGTAGGAACTCTACGTAGCATCTCCTTGTATTCATTGCCCCTTCAGAGGCTTCTACAGAGGACTTAAATTAGATAAGATATTCACTGTGACAACCATTTTTTTATTCGTTCTTGAGATATTGAACCATTTTTGGGTTGGTTCTCCAGTCACAAGCCATTGTCAACTTAAAGGTCTCTTTCCTTTAAATAGAATTGCTTCACAACAACTTGCCTTGCTCTGGTTTTGCCCATATATTACCCAATGCCAGGGAACATGGACCTCAAACACCTTCAGAGATTTAGATCCTCTAGTGCATATAACACACTAAATATCATGATTTATTTGACTAAGAACACCGAACAGTAACACGTACTGATCATCATCAGACAATAGGCTTATTTCCTCCTCGAGAGCAGCAGCAAAATGATACTAAAACCATCGACCAAAAAAATATAAATGGTTTAGAAATACCAAATGGTGACACAGTTCATTGGTCAGTCATCCAATAATACACATCCTCATTCTTAGGACCTCGACAGCGCAATGGTACCAAACAACCTAAAAAATACTTAAAACCTAAATGGGTATATACTTTAAGCTTCGAATTCACACAAGTTAGCAAGTTAAAAAAGAATATTGATCCAGCTATTGAAGAATATAGTACCCAAAATTAAAAGGTATTGTCCCCCTAAATTGCAATTCCTTACTGGCCCTGGTAACATACAGAACCAAGATGACAACGAAACTAGTTCTCCTAACTAAAACACTACAGCATTCTAGTTCTGGATATACACAAATAACCCTTAGACAAAATCGGGCAGACGAGGCATTTATAATATCCATTGAAATATCACCAAAAAATCTAAATAACAAGCCCACGCAGTATTACCATTGTAATGCCTTTGAAATAGAGAAGAGCAAAATAACAAATCTTGGTTTCTAACAAAAATAGAAATTGAGAACAAAGGTTAAAGAGCGTGATTTTGGAAAGGGATTGCAATTTTCCCTTCAAATCATACAAGGCATCATCGTATCCTCTTCATACCACATCTTCTGACATCATTGCATGAATACTCAATGCAAAGCTTAAATCTGAAGAAAGATGTGAGTCAATGATAAAAAAATAACATTCTAAGCAAAGAATTGTCGCATAGCATTGTGGTATATTCCATACCAAACATAATGCTAGTTCTGAACTTTATTGACCATTCAAATAACATGTTACATTTGAGAAAAGAAAATTTTCTTTAAAAATAGAATAACGCTTTGGACCTTCCAGTGCACCAAAGCATACAGGTCAAAAAACTAAGTTAATTCACAACATCGAGAATCATTTTACGTGATTTAACAGGAGCCCATTTCCATCTCCTATAGAAACCAGCTTGAAGAAGAGCAAGTGAAAAAATAAATATCCATTTGAACCCCATCTGTGAACATACAAATGAATATATAAATAATACTAATTTGACCGCTGACGCCAAGATATTACAAATATACAGTATATTGAAACAAATTAATATTCAATAGACGTAAAAACTGAAATTTCAATAAAAACAGAGTTTGATGTCAAAAATAAAAACAAGATTACCAGTTTTCGCTCCTCCATTTCGGGCTCAGCTGCCCAGGACAAGAATGTGACAACATCTTTTCCCATCTGCACAGTTAACATTGACTATTATTACCCATGATTTCATCAGCTCCCAATTGTTGGCAAGCCATTTGTGATGGACAGAATCTAAAAATGTTTGCTTTTTGTTTTTTTCCTAGTTTTGAAATATGTATTGAAAGGTTTTCTACCTGAGATTCTGTTGCAGGTGTTCCATCTTCATACTCAACCGCACCATCATTAAGCATCTTGGGCATGGCTATTGCACCGCCGGTGAAATAAGGATTATAATGCAATCCCTCTCGAATCTGTTCACAAAGTTTGCATCTTCATGATATTAAAAGATTTCTCCATTGACAACTTGCACTAAACATTTGGATATATAGTAGCTAGGTAAATCCAAAATCTCTAAAATAGTGTTTACCAAAACCCCAGCTGGCGGATCACGGTATCCAGTAAGCAAGGAAAATACATAGTTCTGACCATTATGGCGTGCCTAACAAACAAGAAAACCCATTAATTACAATAAATATACAAGTTTAGGATTGCACCTTACATCTTAAACATGTTCTATGGATATGGCAATATTTGTACCTTTGTAATCAGGCTAAGGTCTGGAGGATAGGCCCCTCCATTGGCAAATCTTGCCGCCTGTTCATTAGCATAAGGCTTAGGAAAACGATCACTTAGTTTTCCAGGTCGTGTAAACATTTCACCTTCATCATTTGGTCCATCCTCGACTTCTATTTCTGCTGCTAAAGCTTTTGCTTCTTCTTCAGTATAAGCAACTCCAACAAGGTCACGATAGGTGACCAACGACATACTATGGCAAGATGCGCAAACTTGTTGAAAGACCTGATGTCCACGCCGAATTCTAGAAATTTTGAAGCAAAATAGAGAAACAGAAAAAGGTTCAGGAAACTGGTCACATTCCTGCCACTTTACAAACAACTTCTTATACAAGTCCAAGTGCTTAAATATTTTGGTACAACATACAAATGAAATTTAGAGTCTAGCAATCCACTTACGATGCATGATCATAGGAACTTAGAATTCCCTTATGGGGCCACGGGTAGCTTGGGCTCTCTAAGCCATGTTCTGCCTCATCGGCAGCTGCTATACCTGCAAATCCAAATAAGCCAGACACCCCTGCCCCAAGAAGTACCAAAGCCTTTAGCGACTTCATGCCAACAGAGTCCCCTCCATGCTGATTTTGCTTGGACGTAAATGCCACAGCATCCTGTAGTGACAATGCTCTGAACATGTCAGTGGGCTAAAGGATTTATAATTTTGTACTGACGACAAAAATTGAAAGGAAGAATGAAAAGAAAGGAAGTTCCTTCCTCAGATACATTCCTCTACCAATCCTTCCAAAAACATTTATTGCCCATTATTTTCGGTTCCTTTATTTTTTCTCCAAACATATAAATAGTGATAAACTCATCATATTAAACTTTCAAATTTATAAACTTGTCATCCTTACTTTCCTGTTGTTTCTATTAAGTTCCTATCATTGCCTTAGCTATCAAAATTATTTTTTCACTACCGAATTACTAAGGAAACTTGCCCAATCATAATAGACACAGAAAGGACCGAATAAATTCAACAACAAAACCTACAATTGGAAACAAAAGAGAGAGAGAGGAGCATTTAAAGAACCCTTGATCAAGTGCACTACAGCTGTAGTAGAGGTATGCACTAGACTAAGATATGCCAAACACAAATGTGAAAGCTTGAAAAGGAGAACAAAAGATGTGGGCACCCATAATAGCTAAATGAATGAATATGATGGGTACAAATGACTCATGACATGCGTATTTAAATTTTATACGCAGCTTACTATATGTGATGCCTTTCCCATTAACGGGGTACAGACCCACATAAATGCCCAACTTAGCCTAGGCCACTTAGAATAATGCAAACTAAAGTTGACTAGGTTGGTTTTTCAACCATGACCTAGCAATACAATAATGAGGGCACTTAGCCATAATAGCAAAATTACAACCATTTGACTGCACCCACACCCACACCCGCACCCCCAACCCCCTCCAAAAAACCCAATCTAGGTCATGGAGAAAGATGATAAGTACAAAAGGAATGAGCATTCCCAACTCAATAGAGAGACAGTGGTAGCTGTAATAAGAGAGTGGGTTTGTGATGATCCAACTCGATAAAAATGTGGAAGGATTTACGAATAACCAACCATCATCAACATAGAATTGCTCAACTCCTAAGGAAATGCCACCACTGAACTGTTTATCATTTGGGGGAATATAATCCTTATCTATCTAACTGATAAAATAAGTGTTGCAAAAGGCATAAATCCAAAAGAGAGAAGGAATAAACATCCCGTGGGTGGGTATACCCAACACAATGAAGAGTTGTTCATAGCTGGAAGAAAAGAGTGTGTTTGTGATGACCCAATGATATACAAAGTGGACCCAATAATATGGTCGAAGAATGTTGCCACCACACATGTCATCATCCAGGAGACTACGATATTGAACTGCCCATCCAATAAAAAGGTATCAGAAAGAAACATTCTGTATAGGAATCAACTCTACACTACTTATCCCCTCAAAGAAAGCAATCACTGAACTACTTATCTGATGAAATAATGTTGTCACTGAACTACTCATCTGCTGGAAAGCACTGTCACCGACCTGCTTGTCCAGAGGGGACTTAAAGATGCACCCCAACCACATTGCACATCTACTAGAAGAATAGTGCCACTTATCTGCCCATCTAGAAGTGTTGGAAGGAACATCCCATAAGACAGAAGCGATGGGAGTACCCAACTTCAATAAGATCAATGGCAACTGAAATTAGAGTAGGAAGATGCAACTCCATATATGATGTGAATACCCACACATATTCCCTTGAGAGAGCACACCTGAGAAGAAAGCCCAAATGTGATCTCAGAGCTTGAACACAGCTTGGAGAGCTCAAATACATTCGGCTTTGGTAGCTCGAGGGAGAGGGAGCACAGTTTGTTCTCCCATCCACCCTGGTTCAATTCCAAGGGACATGTTTGGCTTGTTGCGATAAGGCTCGAAGAGTAGGCACCCCAACCTACGTGACATCTCAGCTCTTGCTAAGTCACAAGTTATTGATATATCTGGGTTATGGGTTGCTGGATATACTCTTGGTGTTATAGTGGTAGCTGGAAGCAATGTTGTTAAAAGCGTGAGCGGGATTTAATCGGCGCGGGGAAAAAAGCGTTTGGAACAAAAATATTCATTTTTTTTCATTTTTTTTCAATTTTTTCAATATCTAAACCATCTAGAA
>APFE030397900.1:0-12585 GCA_000404065.3 Pinus taeda | reverse complement strand
CTTTCTCGTTTCTTTTTAGCATTGAACCAATAGATGGCTGTGAACCAGGTGTGGTTCGAGGAACAAAAAATGATGATGCAGCTATTGGATTGATTGATGCTGCAGTAGAACCAGCACCACTTCCTTCAGCGGACCTTCTTAGTTGCCTTTTCATTTCTTCTTTGGCCTCTCTAGTCTGCTCTAATTCTCCCAGTGCTCTCGTGGCTTTTAGGATAAGTTCAGCAGTTGTATTTGGACAAGGCCCCACATCACGTCCAGGGATTTGTGCAAGGTAAAACTTCAACCTATACACCCCCCCGTGTATTTCCTTTCCACACAACTTGCAAATCAAGTTTTGTCTATCATTCGGACTTGTAGGCTCACCATAATCCCAGAAAGGATCCAATTTCCTTGGCATGTTTGTTTTTTAACTTTGAAGTTGCAAACCTATGGGAAAAAATTAAAATTAATAAGGATTAGGAAATATGAATTTAGGATTACAATTTAGCATTTGCCATTTACAAAATTACAAGTTACAAATATCTAGAATGATAGAATCCAAAGTTCCAAACCCAAGTTACCCAACCAAATGGCAAGCAAATGCCAAAAACAATGAAAAAACATAAACAATGTTTAAAAAACATGGAAACAAAAAAAAAATTGGTTCCCATAGCCATACCAAGCTACCCATCCCAAATCAATGAAGAAATACAAACAATTCTTTAAACACAATGAAAACAAACAAAAAATGGTGCCCATATGAAGTTTTTCAACAAAAAAAAATTAAAAACATAGAAAAACATTGTTTTGAAACAATGAAAACTAAAAAAAATCAACCTACATACCGATTCTACGGTGAAAATGGCGATCTCCTCTCGAAATAGTGAGCGATCTCCTCTCGAATCAGCAAAATCGCCCTCAAGGTCCTCTCTCCCAGCTGAGAAGCTCTCCTCCGCCGCGCGCTGTCCAAATGGGTAAATGAAATTTCATTTTTTCTTTTTAAAAACCCGCTGCCGCCCGACCCCGCGATTTTTTCGAAAAAAAAATCGCCAAAAAAAAATTCTCTGCAATTTTTTCGTTTAAAAATCGCGATTTACGTGGCATACCGAAAAACTCGCGATTTTTTCAAAAAAGCGCGATTAGATCGCGCTTTTCACAACACTGGCTGGAAGATTTGATCTTGTGCCTCGCCCAGATTACTCCAATGTGCTTACCGTCACCATGGTTATAAAAAAATAAAATTAGACAGCTCAAATACAATAAAGGCATGGATGCATGAATACCCAACACAAAAGCCCCTGAGAGAGCGCAGCTTAGCAGGTGTCTTAAATAAAAAATGGGAGTGAACTTAAAAATACCCAACTCCTCACAAAGAGTGACCATGTTGAAAATATAGGAGTGGGTATGTGAGTACCTAACTCAAATACAACTAGGAGAGAAGGCAACAAGAATACAATTGAAAGTGTGCAGATGCAAAACTCAAAAAAATGGTCAACCATAGCTAAAAAGAAGTGAGAGGGTTAACGAACACCTATCTTAACATTCACGACATCCTCCCTAGAGATGAATAGGAGGCCAAGAAAAAAAAGCATTAGATCACACCTTCCCCTTAACACTCATGCAAATCAAAATGATTATATTATTGCAAGATCGTAAATGGAAAATCAAAGGATTTTAATCAAGAAGACATGCTAAAACCTAATCATGATGAAGCCACACAAGTAATACCATTAGCTACAATCACATGCACCAGGCAAACTTAAAAGGAAAAAGAATTATAGCCTCAAAGAGAGGCTATAGGTCAAAAAGAAGACACACCAACACCTATAGCTAAATATACTCTACCTCATCAAAGAAATATAGATAAAATCAAGGGCCCCACGAATAAAAAAACCTAAAATCCTGCATGTGCAATAACAAGAAGAATGTAACCCAAGGCCCAAAAATTCAAAGGAATAACAGAAAATATAAGCATCACAATACTACTAGACATTGGAAGAACAAAAAGTTATGTGGATATTAATATCAACAAAAAACTTGACCTTTGTGCATATCCTACCAAAGATCTCATGGTTACAAATCCAAATTGCCAAACCAAAGGCATCAAAGGATGCCTTAACGATTTTGTACAAATATAAAACTTGGATTTTGTACAAATATAAAACTTGGAACTATAGACAAGATTTTACGCTTTATCACTCAATGGGATGGATATAGTGTTAGGAGATAAATGGTTATGCAATTGGGTATTTACACCACATACCTCTAAGAACAATTCATGGAATTCAAGTGGCAAGAAAGAATTATAAGCCATACATAATGAATATAATATATGTTAGATCTGAGACTTTTGTGATCCATACTATAGATGAAAGTCTTTCGGATTAGTCACATCATTAGGATTGGGTCGACGTTTTGAACCAACTAATGTGGTTCAGCCTCAAGACAAGGTGAAAAAAATCATACAATCTTTGAGAATAAATAGCAGGGATGCATCATAGGCCAGGGTCAGCAATTGGAAAACTAGCCGTTGGAGATTAGGTAAATCAGAATTCAAAAAATGGAATTATTTGATATTCTGATTTTAGTTATAAATTATTTAATATTCTAATTTTAGTTATGAATTATAAATATATTAGCTCTAGTAAATTAGTAATAATAGTAATAAGTTGTTAAGATAAAATAAGTTCTTAATAAAAAGAGGATGGAAGATTATTTTAATAATAAAATAAAAATAGTTGTTATATACTAATTAATAATCAGGTTACAAGGTTAAGAGAAAGATTCAAATATGCTACAAGTGATGGGAATTATTTATTATAAATTTTAATTATAAATAAGTAAATATTTATAATTTATTATTATAAATTTAGTTATAAATTAGTGTTGTTAAGAATACTCCACATTAGTAATAAGATGGTTAAGAATAACCTATAAATATTACTATCGATAGTTATTAGGAGACCATAAGAATATTAAATACTAGTGAGGTATAGATTTAAACTATTATATACTATAAAGAATAAGGTAAAGAGGATTTAGGATAATGAAGTAAAGAAGAGTTAATTGGTTCGAAACGTCAACCCAATCCTAATTATGTGATTAATCCGAAAGACTTTCATCTACAATATAATATATATTCATATAATGTTACATAATAATAAGTCCAATGAGTTTTGACCTTCACAAGGGAGGTGTCAATGTCAATCCCTCAAGCTAGCCGCCTTTGTTGTGTGCCTCATTTAATATCCCTACCAAATTATGTGTTGTAATCAACACCAATGGGTTTACACTAGGTACAATCAAAAAAATGCAGGGAAGCCCTTGAAAGTTTCCTCACATGATTTACCTTGGAGAAAAAAAACATTATATAATAAATATGACATTAATTTAATCTGAAAGACACAACCTAACTAAGGGATACAACCTTCCACATTTGTAATTGCTCAATGCTTATAAAGTAAACCATCACGAGGTTCACACACACACACACACACACATATATATATATATTCCTTTATATTATCCTCTAACTTTTATTTTTATATTCTTTTAGTTGGATATCTGCCCATATAAATAAACATTTGTTCATTACATTGATAGCAAAGCTAAGGCACTTATGTTGAAAACAACCTTAGGCCCCCAAAAAAATTAAAAGTTTCTCAAGTTCCAAGTCCTCGACTAGATATTTTCCTATAAATAAACTTTTGTTCGTTACGTTAGTATCAAAGCAAGGGCACTTTTGTTGATTCTTGTTGCGGCTTGTGGTAGCTTTGAAATCTCTTCTACATGAGCTTGGTGTCTTAGCATGTAGGAGATAGTTAATTGCCTCATGAGCTTGGTGTCTTAGCATGTAGGAGATGGTTAATTGCCTCTTTAGGTGCTTGTTTGGTGGAGTAAGTGAGTTATTACTTCTTTCCTAAGAACTTAAGAAAAGTACAATAATTAAAGTTAATTAATTATCGTGGACTATTACGTCAAAGTACTGAACATAAATAATTTAATTATTTAAGTGACTTAGATATGATTTCATTAGTTCAAACCAACCAACAATGTTAAACACAGATTATCACGCAAGATTTCATCGACAGACAGCAGCAATCATCATAAAACAAATCAGTCATTATCATCAACTCACACTACAAAACCCTAGCATATGTACGGGACCCTTGTAAAAATACTCTTGCGTATGTACACGCCTTTCATACTTGACACCCGCATACAAATTTGTCCATACTGCAAAATATATATGCGACTACCCAGAAGAAGATTCACGTATGTATGCGACCTTTCTGAAACAAACTAGCATACAGATTTGTAATCACTGAGTCAAGCTTTCGTTGCACACTAGAACACCTATCAAACCCAAATCTCCGCATACACCATAACAAACACACATCATAAAATCATCATCACATATCTATCAAACCATAAGCATATTATTCAATATATAGCCATTTCAAATCTAATAGATCTTGTCCACATGGGGTAGCCCAAGCGGCAAGGGCCGTGGAAATGAAGTCTCACTGAACCGGAAGTCTTGGGTTCAAATCTTGGGCTACCCTTCCCCCGTTGAGGGGTACATAATGGACATGTAAATCGGAGAGTCCCGCCCCAGCTTACAAAAAAAAAAATCTAATAGATCTTATCCATTATCATACTCCTTGGTGCACACCTATTTCAGATCAAACCAATCATAAAAACCCAATTCATACACACTTAACACTTTGATCTCCATCTCCTTATATAGCTTAGGCCTTAGCAAATACCTTAGGCTAATTTCGTAGTTATGCTAATGGTATTCTTTGACAGATCAAATATTCGTTGTCGCGCTCATTACTATGGGCCAATACAAATTTGTTGCTCGAAGCTTCTCTCAAAAGGAAGGTGTAGATTATGATGAGATATTTGCACCAGTTGCCCGCTACACCACCATCCATTCAATCATTGCCCTTGCTGCGTCGCAAGGATGGCATCTACACCAGATGGATGTCAACACTGCCTTCTTGCATGGTTCACTTAAGGAGGAAGTCTATGTAGAACAACTTGAGGGGCTTGAAGTTCAAGACCGTCAAACAGATGTAAGCAGGTTGAAGAAAGCCCTCTATGGATTGAAGCAAGCACCCCGGGCTTGATATGAGAGGATCGATAGCTATCTAATGAAGTTGGGTTTTACAAGAATTGAAGTTGATTTGAACCTTTACTTTAAGGTTGAGAACGATAGACCTCTCATCTTGGTACTCTATGTGGATGATCTCTTTCTGACAAGTGCAGACCCTCTTATTCATCAATGTAAGAGGGAGTTGGCTTCTGAATTTGACATGGACCTAGGACTGATGCATTACTTCCTAGGGTTGGATGTCTCGCAAAATCCAAGTGAAATTTTCCTTTCTCAAGGAAAATACATTGTGAAGATACTTAAAAAAAATTGGGATGGTAGACTGCAAGTACGTGACTACTCCGATAGAACTTAACTTCAAGAAGTTATGCGGAAGTGTTGCTCGGCCCGATTTGGGAAATCCTTCTGAGTATCGTCAACTCGTGGGGGGCCTGATGTTCTTGGAGAACTCCTGTCCGAACATATGTTTTGCAATGAATACATTGAGTCAGTTTATGGTCAAGCCTCATCATAAACATTGGATTGCTACCAAGAATCTCTTGAGATATCTCCGGGCACAATCACTTATGGACTAAGATACACTGTCGGGAATGTGCGGCTCCATGGTTACACTGATGCAGACTGAGCTGGCAGTGTGGTGGATTGTAAAAGCACATCTGGATGTTGCTTCTCTATAGGTTCTGCTTCGATATCATGGATGAGCAAGAAGCAGAAGTCGGTTGCCTTGAGCATCGTTGAGGCTGAATACATTGTTGCTAGTATGGCCTCTTGTGATGTTGTTTGATTGAGGAAGCTCTTTAGTGAGTTGTTTGGACATGTGTTGGATACCATGGCGATCTTCTGCAACAACCAGGGTGGGATTCGTCTTTCTGAGAATCTCGTGTTTTATGACCGCTCCAAGCCTATAGATATCAGGCACCACTTTATCTGGGATATGGTACAATGGCGAGCAATAAGGCTCCAACACATTGGGACTGATGATCAAGTCACCAATATTCTTACGAAACCCTTGGGGAAAGTCAAATTCATAACTTTCTGTGAACGACTTGGAGCCGTGGAGAGACCCTCTTATGAGGGTCTCGTATGAGATGGATGTTGAGCTCAAGGAGCTCCCGGGTCTTGGGGTATTTCTTGGAGTGATGAGCGACCATAGGGTGAGTGGTTCACCCTCCCTTAGTGGTGCATTGTGTACAGGGTGAATGGTTTACCTTCCCTTGTGATACCCGATGGTGACATGTGCATAGGTTGAGTGGTTCACCTTATCCTATGGCATATGAGTAGGATGAGTGGTTCACCTTCTCCTACCGGCACATCCTACCCATGCAGTCTGGGACTCATGGGAAGTACCTCTCATATGGCCAATGAGGGAAATGAGGACAGCGGACATAGTACTACAAATGGACACATCGTGTACTACCATACTCCCCATGCTAGGTTATTGATATTGGTCTGGGATCAATGGAAACTGACTTCAAGTCAATTAAGAGTGGTATGACACACTCTATTATTGAACACTGACTTCGGGTCAGTGGAGAATGGTATGATACATTCTCAATCATTTTCTTCATAGTCCAGCAGAGCAGAGACAAGGATAGTACAGATTGTCAGATAGTTTGGTAGGTGAAGTTCTCCCTAGTTGAGAGGTAGTGTTAAATTTGGCAGCTAGGGCCAAAGCTCACCTTGGACAGCTCATATGAGGCAGCTGATATTTTTATTGGATTCCTATCTTCGAGAGGTGTAGGATTGATCTAACGATCATCCCATTTTGACATGTACAAATGAAATTATGGATTTATTTTGATTATGGAAAAATTATTAAGGTCGTCCAGCCACCAAAATTGCACCTCAATGTTGCATACAAATACAAATAGCCTCCTCCTCATTCTGGCATCTCACTCACACTCATTCTTCTCTCTCCTTCGTTGATTGGGTACGAATTTCAAAGGCAACTCTCCACACGTGCAAAGAAGAGAAGGGTTTTTTGTCCTTGTTTTGAACAGCATTAACTGAAGTTGCATGAGGGTTGTTTTGACATGCGTTGACCTGTTCTCACTGCGGTTTTGTGTGGGGGATCTCTGTTTAGGTAGGCCGCATTTCTCGGCACAAAAATCGAGGTTGTTTGGCCACTGTTTAACCAGTGTTGACTACAGAAGGGTTTGCTACAACGTTGACTTTAGTTGACCAGATTTACTGAACTTTTTCAGACTGTTTTGTGCTGATTTGACTAGCTGTTGGAGGCCGAGTTGACGAAGATTGACCGAGCTATTTTGGAGGTCAAAATCTGCCCTGTTGACCAGTGTTGACTTTCTGGTTAGGGCTTTTTGTCACTATCGTTTGGCTGGTCATATTTCACTTTGATTGGGCAAGTGAAAATTGTATATTGTACTCTCTCTCTCTCTCTCTCTCTCTCTCTCTCTCTCTCTCTCTCTCTCTCTGTGCCGAACTTTTGAAGAATTATAAGAATTGATCAAGGGTTTTCCCACATTAGTGTTTGTCCCTGGCTGGTGCCATATCTTGTGTCCTCTTGTCTTGGCTTGTCTTCTACTGTTATAGTTTATGTTTTATCTACATTTTACCATCATGTTGATGTGATCACTAAACTGGATATTAATATGGGCTAATAAGAGAAATGAAGTAAAATTGCTCTTAAGCATAGAACATACCATTGTTATCTAAAATTAACATCAAGGGCAAAGGGATGACCAATGCTGAATGAAGGCCTCTTTTGTAGAGATAAGCCCCGTAGATTTGATGCTGCTAAATATGAACACTGACCATGCTCCCCCTTGATGTGGATGGTTACCAAAATTGATGTGGTAGTCTACAATTAGACTAATGGTTCACTTAAAAACCAATTAGCTGCGTGTTAAACATATTTTGTACGTGTATTCCCTCCCGAGGGTCCTGCTTGCCTAACCAATCACCGTCGGTCCTACTTTGACTTCTTGCTCCCCGAGCGCTTTGATCTCCACCGTTGATATGGCTTCTTCAGATCCAACGGATATCGCGTCGTATACGCTTGCCAACTAGTCCGACTGATTTCCGCCATCGATCTATCCCGTTCGATCCAACGGTTATCGCACAATCTCGCGTGGTTACTTGCATGATCGATATCAAGTTGAGAACACGCAAGATAAGTGGTTTCTTCGTGCTACGCGTCAAATCCTTAGGTTAATCGCGTGATTTGGAAAAATACCATTTACCATTTATTTTCCACGCAACTTGCCACTTACTGCTTTTTGAATACTACCCACGTGCTTAATACAGAACCTTTAAGAAATATACTTAATAAGATTTAGCGCCTAATCTTGGTATTAACCCTTAATGCTATTTAGTTGTAATTATCAAAAAAACACATAAATGGAAAATAATACCTGATTAGTGTCTAGAATGCCGATACACAGATTCGAGAGAATTTCACACTAGGAATAATACGCAACATCACACTTAATCAATTATTTCAATAAAATAGAAATTACAGAGTCTTGGCCCTCTCGGCTCGATTACAACAATTTCTCTGACCTCTGATTCACTCGCAAACCCTATCTCTTTCTCAATCTCTCGCTTACTCACTCTCCTATTCCATCCAAATCTCCCTCATTACATTTTTTCCTGTCTTTTATGGATCAAATCCTATCCTAACAACATTGACAACTCAATCTCTATTTTTATCAGATCAATTATTAAATCCCTATTCTCAAGCTCTGATACACACCTATCTTAACACTTATCTCTTATTCTAAAAATAATACAATGATTTAATTATTATAATAATTGAAGTAAAGATCAATTCGAGAGATCCAACCCTCTCTCCTGAGAATTGATTTTGACTACTCAGGTCAATAAAATTCATCTCTTGTTAGCCACAACATGTGAACATACAATCACATTGCTGGCTAAGTCCGGATGCTCCTGCATCAAACTCCCAAGGAAGAAAAGAATCATTCATCAAACTGTCAAGATTGACTTCGTACTTCTGTAACTCTGTTGTTGTTAACCCACTGGCATCCTCCATTGGTTGTCCCTTCCGTTTGACTAGATACTGAAAATAATCTTGTCCTCTGGTTCTTTTGGATACTCTTTTATCCAAAACAACTTCCACCTCTTTCTTGACTGTCTTTGGCATTTGTTCTTCCCAATTTAAAGTCTGAACTTCATCTTCTATAGGTTCCTTCTATAACTCTGCCTCTGTCTCCTTGTATGGATATAAATCTGCAACATTGAAAATAGGTGATATTTCCAATCCCTTCTAGCAACTCAATTTCATAAGCATTGGTTGAAAACTTCTTCACAGTTCTGCATGGCCCTATCTTTTTCACCTTTAGTTTATTATAAGTCCCAACACGAAATCTTTCTTTCTGCAAGTACACCATCACTAGATCTCCCACTTCCAATTCTTTTTCTTTCCTCCTCATATCAGCTCTATGTTTGTATTTGCCATTGCTTTCCTGCAATCTGTCTTTGACATCTTCTTGTAGTCTCTGCATCTGCTCTGCAAACTCTTCGGCCTTTGCACTTCTTGTCTCCTGTTTGCCCAAATTTCTGAGCTCATACACACCTCTTGGATTCATTCCAAAAACAATCTGAAATAGACTCATCCCAGTACTTCGGTTTGGACTGTCATTATAAACAAACTTAGCTTGAGCAAGTGCTAAATCCCACTGCTTAGGATTTTGATACACTAAACTTCTCAATATGTTTCCCAAGCTTTTGTTTACCACTTCGGTCTATCCATCTGTTTGAGGGTGATACGCTGAACTGAAACTAAGATTGGCACCTAGTTTCTTCCAAAGAGTTCTCTAGAAATGCCCAACAAACATTGTATCCCTATCAGAGACAATACTTATAGGCAATCCATGTAACCTTACAACTTTAGAAAAAATAGATTAGCAATATGTGTTGCATCACTAGTCTTTTTGCATGCAATGAAATGTACCATTTTTGAAAATCTATCTACCACAACATAAATGGAATCATTTCCTCTTTGAGTTCTAGGTAATCACAAAACAAAATCCATACTAACTGCATCCCATGGTCAGTCTGGTATTGGTAATGGCTGATACAATCTTGTATTTGGGCATCTCCCCTTAGCATGCTAACAGATCCGTCACTTCTCAACAAATTTCTTAACATCAGTTTGCATCTTTGGCCAGTAGTAAAAAGCATTTACCTTAGCAAAGGTTGTGTTTTGTCCAAAATGCCCAGATAACCCTCCACTATGTTTCTCCTTGATTATGTTTTCCCTCTTGAACGTTTGGGAATGCACAGTTAGTTACCTTTAAATAGTAAACCTCCTTGGACAAGATAATCATAGAGTTGTTTCTTGCATTGTCGATCTCTAATCTTTCTGAGGGATCACGTCCTTGCTCTCCTCATGTCTGTGGCATTTAATCATTAATGAACCTGGAGTACCCGTGTCCTCCTTCCACCCCGCCTTCAGCCCTGGGCAATCCTTCGTTAATTGACCCCCGTGTTACTTCTTGCTCCTTTAGTTCCAACTCTAGTTCTATTTGGCACTCTATCCCTCTGGTTCACAGTCTCCCTCCCTTTGGTCAATTTCTCATGGAGCACAAAATGTACACTTCAGCCATTTCTGGAAGCAACAATGCCTACAGCAATTGTCTACACCTCCTAGTCGAAAATCAAGTTAAGAACATTGACCTCTAATGGAAAATTCATCAGCAGTCTACCGCAATCCTTTTTCTGGTTGAGGAATTGCAAACGATCAGAGCCCAAGTGAATAAACAAGCGGATGAAATATATGCCATTCGATGCCAATTCGCTGAGTTACAAACTCAAAGGACTGTTGGCGAGTAATGCAACAGTGAAAACAGCACTTATGAAAGCCACTTTGATAAGATGTCTATTGATCCCCCTCCTAAATTCTTATTGTTAAGTCGGTTTTTTGTCTGGTCAATTTTGCAGAGCATATAGTTGTCATTTGGTGGATAAAATGTATGTCAATGGCAGTTTCTTAGATCAAAATTTTGGAACTTCTCTCTTGTTCTCTTATAAAGAATATGTAGCTCGGACAATGTAAACATTTCCCAAGTATTTTGTTGCGTCCGAGGGCAAAATTAGTATTAAAGCTACTCAATGGTGTCAAAAAAATAAACAGTTTGAAACCTTCAAAGTTTTATGATTATTACTAAAACCTCAATAGCAAGGACAAAATGAGTCAAAGCTTGGGCACCACCCTATGGACAGGGTTTACCTATCCACCACCCTTGAATATGTTCGCAAACCCAATCCATGCCTGTCACGACTAAGGCAAAACCAGTTTTGTTTTGCTCAACTTCCCATTTCATGCCTGATCTGAGGGAGATCATATTTTGATTTTTGTTGCTGCTTCATTAAATTTGTCCTTGCGTGTTTAATGGAGAAGGTTGTCAACTTTTAGGGTTGACTGTGTTGAAATATGTAACTGGGTTTGGCCTTCATAAATGTATTCGAGCCACAATGAAATATATTTATCAAAAGAATAAAGAAAATATTATTATGACTTATTATGACTTGTTAAAGCATGGGTTTCATGCTTGGGTCATCATGTTTTAGGTCAAAGTCCTCATTGAGGACTTCTAGAATTTATTTTGAGTCATTAGAGTCATAGTCCATTTAAAGTGACCCTTCTTGGGCTTTTGAATCATGTAAAAAGAATTAATATTGAGTCAAATTTGCTATTTGTCCCCTCCACACCAAGTCGGCCTCAACTAGGTAATTCGACCTCACCAGTAGCCTATATATTGGAGCAATTTGAATTCATTTGGCGCATTCATTTCTCACTCACACAAGTTTGACTTACTAGCCAAGGCAGCTAAAAAGTGCGAAGTTGGAAAAGAGCTAGAAAAGGGTGTGAAATTTGGAAGGAAAGAAGAAGACATCAAAATCGAAGTTTTGGGCCATCTATCTCTCACTCGAGTGGAGTATCTAGGAAGATCGAAGTTTCCTGTCTAGTCGAAGTTGTTACTGCTACTAGTTGTTGGGTCGACGCTGTTGCTGCCAGTTGTTGCTAGGTCGAAGTTGTTGTTGAAGGGTTATCATCTACAAGAAAGAAGAGAGGGTTGACTTGGTGTGGAGGAAATCTTTGTCTAGGTCAAGAATCTTGGATTATCTCATAAAACTATTGAAGGAAGAATTGTTGACTAGGTTTTCCCCTAGATAGGGGTTTTTCCCTGGCAGAGTGCCTACATCTTGTGTCTTGTGTTTTTGTGATCTTCATACACACATAATTTGGTGATTGCTTGATGAAAAATAATATAACAAAGAAGTAATAGAAGCCAACACTAAGTTGCACGAAACGGGGAAACGGGTACGAGTTTCCGAAACGGGAAGCGATATGAAACGCGACCTCCCCAAATTTTGGAAACGGGGAAACGCGAATATATATATATATATATTGAAAATATTTAAATATATATATATATATGTGTGTGTGTGTGCAATCATAAAGCATAAATGATACATTATAATTTATTACACTTAAACAT
>APFE030397890.1:0-13590 GCA_000404065.3 Pinus taeda | reverse complement strand
ATACAATACAATAAATTATCTTCATAATATTTTCATGATCTAGCTGAGGCAGGCATTCCCATGCTCAGTTTTATAAAGTCATTTTCATGTACATAGGATAGACAATCATCTGTGTGGCAGACTAATGATTCTGGTAGAGCCATCATCCTTTAGCTTGGATGATTATTTGTGCAGCTATAGAGTACATTTGATGTCCTTATTTTTCCTGAATATATTGCAACTCGGATGGATGAAACTAGATCTGGGGTCTTCAAACTCGTTCAATCTTCACTCAAAGTACAAGTCAATCCATGTGAAAAAATGTTCTGATGTCGAACATGGAAATACATCGCCTGATTACCAGCCAATGATGAAAGTTGTTAACAAGCGCGAGAGGAATCACCGATAATGATAATGACCCTCAAGGTACTGCAGTACAATTCAGGTGGTGTGAATACATGAGTCGATGTCAAACACCACGTAAAATATTTCGGTCGAAGGCCATTGATGTAAACCTGTCGCTAAAAGTGAGAAACTTTCCATTGAGGCATGCAAGCTTCAAAGTACTGAAAGGGTTGTTCCTAGGTCAACTTCTTGGATAATGAGATGATGTCGACAAGAAGTGACCCATTGTATGAGGGCCTTAATGAATCCCACATCTACGACACGAAGCGGAGCAAATGATTTTGTGGAGGTGAAAACGATCTGATGATACAATGTTCAGGGTGGCGGTCATGAAAGAATGGAGCGTGAAGGTATTGCAGCGGATGAGGCGTTAGCTGGGTTGGTGAATTCTCTGAGCGACTTCTCTTGAACATATCAGCGACACTGAAATGGATTGGTAGGGTTAACCCCAAAAATGGATGGTACGGAGGACCAATGGTGATATGACTGGTGAATGGAATAACCCAACCTGACTCAATCATGGTGATGGAGTGAAAGTGTCATGTCCAAGAGCGACTTGCTACCAATAAAGTTCTTCAAGCTTTCTTCCCAATTTTTCCCCAATCATTTCTGACCAGTACCTCTTTATTTTTTTCAAGCTTAAGGAGGATAACATATGCTTGTTATATAATTTTCCCTTCGGGAAAACCTGACGTTATGTTTTAGCGAGCCTAGCGACAGTGAAACTTGTTCTTGTCTGTAATGGACAAGTTTTTCGCTATTTTTTTTAACAAGTGTAACGACAAAGATAACTTGGTCCTTTTCAGTTTTAGAGAGTCTTAAAAGAGACGAAAAGGAAACTCCAGTAATTCTTTTCCGTGGTATAATCCCTTAAGTCCGAAAAAGTATAAAATAATACGAAAGGGATGACTTTTCTAATCACTTTAATGAGCCGAAAAAGACAAGCACTCGATATTTTTGTGTAATGATCCCTCAAGTCCAAAAAGATTAAAATATAGAGGAGGGATGACACTTCCAATCACTTTAACGAGTTGGACAGGCCAATTGCTCGACAATATTTTTATATTTTACGAGTCTAAAAAGAGCTTAAAAGAGACTCGCCTTTGAGGAACGAGTGACATTTTTAGGTAGCAGCTGGTTCCAAGTAAGGTTTGGAACTTTTAAATCACAACAGTGTAAAGAAGGTGGCTAACAAAATCACTCGTCACAGTTGTTCCTCAAAAGGGTAAACAATCAAGTGGAGGTGATGGTAAGAACACGACCAAGGCTCAAAAGCTGATAGTAATGCGATCACAAGGGTTATTTACTAAAAGTGGGTTCATTTTTTAATGAGCTTGAACTCTGGGGGAACATATGCTCATAACTAGGTTTATTTTTTAACGTGCTTGAACTTTGCAGAAACATTTCTCATAGCTAGGTTTATTTTTTAACAAGCTTGAACTTTGCGGAAACATTGCTCGTTCCAGTCGTATAATAAGGATGCCTCTCATTAGTAGGTTCATATTTTAGGGAGCTTGCCCCATGCACAACTTTGCTCCAGAGCCTTTTGTATGCCAACTAGGAACGACCAACCTACAAAATTAAAGGGTTGAAGAAAATAAGCCTACAAAATAAGAAAATAAAAGGTCGCTTTTCACTTGCATGAAAAAGGTTTGCATGCCCCCAAGTATAAAGAGAAGTGGAGTTTCCAGGTTACCATATGGAAGTTCTTGCATTAAAGCAAGGTTGTTTCATCCACATCTGCAGACAAAACACTTCCTTCGCTTTGTCCATCGAAATAGACAAAGGTGAATGGTACAAACTTCCACTCACATAACCTTTGACGAGGGAATCCTTTTCCAGTCTAATCCCATTTTCCTAAATGGATGGGTGTGTCAGACTAGTCATATATCCTACGCAGAAACCTACCTTATATCCAGGGTTTTCTTGCCGAAGTAGACCAGGATGCATGCCCCATGGGTTAAGTCACATTCACCAAATCACTCGGGCTCATCAGGTGGATGAACCGGAGGTTGATGAGACATTCCTTGTGCAAAAAGACTAGTTAGGGATGGTATTTGACTAGTAGTCGTGTTTGAACCAGGAAATGAAAACTGGTCAACAAGCTGGACCATTCTATCTTCATACGGGAAACACATCACCCTAAAGAGTGAGGAAACAATAACTCCTATGCTATAAATGTAGTCACGTCTAAGGAGTAGATTGTAATCTAATGGCCCTTGGACTACCATCACGTTCAGATAAATGGTTTTCCTTCTCAAAGTTATAGGAAAATTTGGAAGGATCCCTAACAGTTGACTGGTTCCTTTGTTGAAGCCTGAGAGATTTCAAATCTCAGGCAAAAGCGATGGCGAACCAAGTGCTTTCCAAGTAGTTGAGGAAAGGACACTCACAGAATCCCATTCATCTACGATAGTACCAGCCATGATCATTCTGTAAGCTTGTACTATGATTCAGAATGGTACATTAGATGGTAGGTGGGGTCTCCCTAGTAGATTCCAATCGAAGGAAACGACTAGATTGCTTAGAGGAGGGACCGAATAGACGGTCGGATGAATCTCTGACGAACTTCCTTCCTGCGGTAAAAGAATAGGTAGATTGCCCCCAGGTTCATCGGATTCTGTGTTAACAAAAAGAATTTGAATGGTGCCATTCTCATTCTCTTTGGTGACTATATTATCTGAAGGTGGACCTTCTGAAGACAAGACTGGGTTGACTACCATCTCGACCTATTGACTTTGGTCCAGTGTGGACTTATAGGGTTCATCTTCAATGATAGGTGCTTCGACCGACAACAAAGGTGTTTCAGTTAGATTTTCAACTAGCGATGGACTCAGCAAGAGTTTCTTGTATCCTGGAGGAAGCCGTAGCGGTGAAGTAGGATGGTTTTCCAAGACTCTTTTAGCTTCATCCAGGAATGAACAACGGTGGAGGGCATCATCGTCTTCACACAGTCTACAAGGAAATTTAGATCTTCCTTTTTGTCCATTGATTTTGTTTTCCCTAGTTGATGGTGTGCTCTCAACATGATCAACAGAGGTTGAAGACACCAGATTATGCAAGCGGGGAGACCAGTCCGTTAAGATCCATGGGATGCAAGGATAGTCTCGATGATAGTGGCCCCCTTTGCAAACGAAATGTGGAGATTTAGGTTTGGACGGTGCAATGTGTGGATTTTTCCCAAACGATGCATGGTTTCCCCCTTTCGCCGTTGGCTTCTTCTTCTTCTCCTCCTTCCCTTTCTTCTTCTTCTCAGTTAATTGGTTTTTAGTGTTACTAGCTTCACCAAGCGAAGAGGAAGAAGGAGAGGGAGAAACAAATGAAGTAGAAAGTTGGGAGGTAATTCTAGTATCATCTGGTTGTTGATTTGATTGCTCAGGAATCATGGTGTTTTGAACGACAATGGTTGAGGAAATCCATACTAGCAGGCCGATTGTAGGTCTTGGAAAGGACAAAGTAGCCATATGAGGAGCACCAACATCTCCCCAAGAGGAGAAAGGACTAGGATCCCCCCCAAGGGGAAATCCTTGATTGGTGGACTCCATTTTCTCAACCTAAGACCAATGAGGGAACAGTGATGTTATTTCGATTAAAATAAATTTTATGATGCTTTGACACAACTTGCTTTTTCAATTTTAAAGATTCAAGAAAAAGCTAAAGATGACTCTAGTCACCTTCGATTTTTAATGAGCCTGAAGTGACAAGTGCTCAGATGGACCTTTTATTTTAAGGAGTATAAAAAGGAATGAAAGTGACTACTCTAGAAATATAGATAGAGGGATTACCAAACCAATCGCAAAACTACAGAATACTTTTTACATATGGCAGTCAATCTTCCCGAATGTTGTGTTCAATGCATTGCGATTGATAGGGAAACATACATGGCTTCCTAAGGATAAAGGATATAGCCTATTGTGGTCTCCCAATATATACTTGACGGTACGTGGGAGCACAAGTCCGTACTGGAACTTTCCGCATCAAGGAGGAGGAATCACCCAACCTACAATGAAAACGATTGTCACCAGGCTTTACGATGCCAGAATATGTCTCTAGCCTAGACTTCTATATGTTGTGCATTAGGTTCCAAAGCATTTTTATGTTCATTGAGGTTTATTTTATAGCTTATCTTTCTTAAGAAGTTTTCCTTTAAGGTTCACCGCATGATGTAGAGATACAATTCCTATATATACAATCTAAGATGATAAACAATCGTTTACTTTCTTTTTGAAATCAAAATTTTAGCTACTAAGGAAAGAGAAATAAAATCCTTTCAACATAGAGCAGAGAGCACACACCAAGATGCACTATCCTAAATCAATTTCCGCATGCAGTCTAAATGCAAATGCACATGCATGTATTTGTTTTTCAGTTTCCTTAATGTGAGAATGACAAAAGGAAAACTAAGTACAGATCTAAACTATCTTTCCTCAAAGCGACACTTTCACAATTTCTTTTCTTTTCAAAACGAATGGAATATTTAGACGACACTTTCAATTTCAACTTGAAAACTACTTTCGACACTTCAAAGAATTGATGATCCAAATCAAATACAATGGCAAAAGTGTAATCGAATATCTAAAAGAGGAATACTTTACGACGCTCTTTTCTTTGACTAAAAACAACACTTGCAACACTTTCAAATCAGAAGACGACAGTTCGATTAAGCTACTTTTTGTAAAGGAGAACTGTAAATGATGAAAAATACATAAAAAAAAACATTCACCATTATTTATCGATGGAGGCTGAATAATGCAAAGAAAGAGAGTTTCAATAGTGATGTATTGATCATAGACAACAAACCTACTGAATAAAGCTGAATACAATGAAGAAAAAACCAAAATCTAGAGGCAGAAACAGTCTCACTCAATCATCGCACTTGTAACATAAGGAAATAGGGATGCATCTCACCTGCATCACACGGGATCCATATATAGATATTTGTAGGTGGGTGAGTCAGCTTCTGGGATTTTGATTAGTGTCATTTCTCTGATAGTTCTTGGTTCCACTTGGAGATTTCATGATCTCTTACTCATCCCTAGGCGAATCCAGAGAGGCAAGTGTCAAATGAGCAATTTCTAGAAGATTCTCTGGGTTTCCACCTAGCAAAATATCTCTTCCATTTGTTTTCTCTCACTCATCGCACCCTACAAAAAGGATTTTTAGTATGCATCGCACCCTCTCTATGTAACAGGTGAGATGCATTGCACCCTCAACATGGAGCAGTTTGTATGGTCTAGTTTTGAACAGTTCTGAGCAGTTTTTTAGGGAGAACTTAAAGGAAATGATGTAATCAGCTGACCTTGTTCCTTTAGGGTATGAAACAACACTTTTAGGGTCTTAGAAGCCCTTGGTTTATCGACATATATGATTGGTTTGCAATGCCCAAATATGTCTATAACATCTAGATAGGGTTTGTTGTCATCCACAATTTCTCTTACTTCAAAGTCTGCAATAGTGAAAAATCCTTCAATGTCTACTACCACACCGGATAATATTCCTAAGTGGAGGATATTTTTCTGATTGGCCACTCTCAACTGAATTGGTGACCATTGTAACTTTGGCTTACCCATCAATTCTGAGGTCTACTTTGGTAAAAATTTGGCATCAGATCCTAAATCTAGAATAACACGATCCATGTCATACTCTCCGATCTGTGTAGTGAGTCTCATTTATTTTCCAATCCTCCTCTTATGTCAATTTAAATTGTTAAATGCACATAACTCACTCCATGGTAATTATTTAGAAGCACATGAATCTATCAATTCCTGCAACCCTTCTACTTTTTGGTTTCTTAACAACTTCATGCAACTTTGTAGGAAACCCTTTAAAATACCTGGATCCATATCTTGTGTCGCAGCTGATATATGTCACAGTTATTCTTCTGCTTTGGCTGTGTGCTAGAGTTCAAAGCTCCAACATCCATAAAGCTTTGCCTTGCCTCCATAAACACTTATTTTTCCTTCTGAACATCAAAGGCAGGAGCTTTCTCCATGGTCTTTCTCACCCATGTAGCTTCAACTTCCTTCTTTCCATCTACTTTGACATTTCCAGTCACAACTTTGCTCCTTGTTATAATACTAATGCAAGTTCCATCGGTCCTCGGTTCTGCAGTCATCATACGAATGTTTTGTGTTCGTTGTTGATTTTTCTTTCCTTTCATTTTTTCTATAAGTAGTGGACACTCCTTGATTACATGATCAAATGATTTGCAATACTTCCATGTCGTAGTAGGATTCTGATAGTCTCTTGTGAAGTGACATGCCTGACCGTAGTTGTAGCAGATACTTTGTCCATGACCTCAACCAACTCCACCACCTCGACCTCATCTTTGATAGCCACCACGACCATCGCGATATCCACTTCCTTCATGTCCTTGCTCCTCAAATTGCATTCTATATGTGTCAGCACCATGATCCATCATTAATTCATAATCTCAACCGTTATTTTCATCATGTCCCACCGATTTACAGAACTTGCAAAACAAATTATTTGGACTTTGCACATATTTTTGCAACAAATAAAAATCTTCAGAGTGATGTTCACCTCTAGTTATACATATCTCGCACCGTAAGATGGATCCGACATTCAAAGGATTAGGTGCTCCACTAGCCATGTAATTTCTAAAGAGAGGGCATTTCTCTTTAGAGTGGCCTTTTGATTTTCACTTTGTACACCACACTTCTTCACAAACTTCTTTAATTTTCTTCATATCTTGTAACTACAGAGTCAAATTTTTTAGCTGACACTGAATCTATTGCATACCAACTTAGGGATCTCCTATCGATGAAGCTTCTAATTTCATTACAAGCTCTAGAGCTTCATCTTGAGTTTCTATCTTCTATTGTGTCAAAGGAAATCTAATATGTGGCAGCAGCACAATTATGAACCATTCCTTATGCTGCTATGGAGCTATGTAGAAGCTCACATGATCCAATATTACCTTGAATCTTTGGTCAAATTCCAAAACAGAATGAGTTGGCCTTTGTTTGATCTCCTTTAGCTTTTTGATACACTATGAATCAGACTTCAGTTTCTTAAATTATTTTACCAGCTTTGTTCTAATATCTCCGAATGATTTGATCTGATTGCTTGAATACTTCATGTACCACATCAATGATTAATATCAAAATGTCGTGATGAGTGTCACCTTTTTTATATCTTCGTCATGGACTTGCTTTAACGTTCATACTACTTCGCATAAAAACCATAATTGCTCTGGATCCTCTAATCCAGTTCCTTTAAACATGACTAGCTTAATATCATTGACCATATTCCTTCTCAAGGGGGGAGGGGGATTCGTAAGGGGAGGGGGGTGGGGATTAGGGGGGTAGGAGGAGTAGGGGGACGAGGGAAACCAAAATTACCCTGAATATTGCTAGATTCAAGATTCGATGATCTTTCAAGTTGAAAGGGTGAGTACTATGGATTTTCTTCAGGGTCCTCGGGGTGGTTTGCTTCACTTTCAGATTTACTTAATAGAGGGCTATAGTTAACTTCTATAAAAATCTTCGGATCTTGGCCACAAGATCTATTTCTAGTGTCTATTTTATATCTTTTTCCACTTCGTTTTGTCCCAGATTCTTCTTCACATAAGTAATCTAATAATCTGATTACGTCTATAGAACTATGTTCTCACATAAAATCATTCTAATCTAGAGTTTTAAATATCTCAAGTACTTATCTTGTGGTCCTCTGAACATTTTCTGTTCTACTTTGTTGTAGGACACAATCAAGTCTACTACGAACTCAATAACGAATCCTCCAAATATTCTATCAATCTAGAAGTCAACAACTCTTGAGATCTTATTTTCGGTGTTCTTGAGTCACTGTATCAATTCGGGAGTCCACTCCTTCAGTTTGTCTCCTTCAAAACATTTTTTTCTGTCAGTTAACCTTGAAATCCACTCATATAGATCCACATGAAATGAACTGAAGAAAATTTCATACTGATCTTCAAGAATATACTTCTGTAACCACATTTTAGATGAAATCTGAGGGTTTATATTCTCTTGATTTGCAAATTTGTGTTCCTTCTTTTCTACCCATTCTTGGATTTCCTTCTTCGATGGATGCCACATAAAAATATCCCTCAAATAGATCCCAGTCTCAACAACAAAACCATTTTTTGGCTTAGGTTGGGATATCCTAGGTTTGGATTTTACTGTGCACCAAAAAATCCCTACATCATTGGCCCTTCCGGTAGCAACCTGCACGCAGATCATAGTCTCACCCGAAGTGACTATGGGAGGTTGCAAAACCAAGTTTCTACCAGCTTGAGGGATACTATGATGTGGTGGTTTAAATCTATTTTTACTTAATACTCTACACTTTACTTCACGGTATTGGATTCATCTACTTAACCATGTCATAAACAACTTTAAAAAATATTGCGCTAAAGTAAATATAACCAAAATACTGAACGAAAAGCAAAGACACATAACAATCATACATAAGACATGCCCATCAAAACCGTACTTCTTATATTAATTATTTGGAACAATGTACAATTCTTTGACCCGCACACCCAGCTCTAGGTGTCTGCGCACTCAGCTGCACACCTTAGGCCTCTGCGCACTCAGTTGTAGAGCCTTTTCCCTCAAAATATAAAATATACAGATAATTCCTTATGCTTGTATCATATGATATTCTATTATGTTATATCTTCAACTTACATCTTTTCTCTTTATATACTAATTACATCAATTGGTATATCAAAAATACTATGGTAAAAATACCATGGTTCTCCTAAAACAATCAACTAATGCCCAAAAACTTGTTACAAAAACAAGGGGCTTTGACCCACCCCAAAGCCCCTAAAACACCGTGCAGTATATAGCTCTATGGTACTACATAGTCCGCTCCCCAAAATGTAGATTTTTGACCAAAATTTGGACCAAGTTGGGCTGCGCCCAACACCAGTCACATAACTTGCCTCTCTACACCTATTTTGAAAAGCATAAAATTCTTTCCAAATCCCCAAAGTTATTTTCTTTCTCTAGCCATCCCAGCTTATATTTTTGTTGAAGTCAATTCTAACGTATTCTTAATCCACAACTTCTTCCAGAAGGCTACCTCCAAATTCGAAATTATGTTGGTTATGTTTTTGTTTTTTATAGAAAACCACTACTCTCATTTTGCTAATATGGACATGCATCCCCACCCTTCTACAAAAATTCTCAAGGGATAGTAAGTTCTCTTGCAATCCAAGACCATATTTAGCAATCATAATAAGGTCATCTGCATACAAAATAAGCCTTATAACAAACTTTCCCAAATGGATACCATCACCCCCTTGCAAATTTAACCACTCCTCAAGCTTGTTGATATATAAACCAAAAAGGGTAGGAGACAATGGGAAACCTTACTTGACCCCAATATCGCTTCTAAAAATTTTAGAAATGCCTACTGAAGTTCTAATTTTGACTTTCACCTCTTCATACAACCTATGCACAACTACTCTCAAATATTTAGGAACCCCAAGTTCCTCCATTCTGTGCCAAAGATTATCCCTAGGAACTATGTCAAACACATTTTTTAAATCAAGAAAGCAACAAAAGGCTTCTTCCTTTTTATCCCAAAATTTTTCAATGACGCGCCTTAAAGTTATACAATGATCAACTATGGAATGTTTAGGTCTAAAACCTACTTTCCATTTAGCATGTTTAACTCATTCATTTGCCCACTTGCTAATTTTATTTTCTAGCATGCTTCTAAATAACTTTGCAAACAATGGGTTTATCATTATGGTCCAATAATTGGAGGGATTATTGATGTCACCACACTTGAAAAAAGGTTTTTCCAAACTAGTTGTCCAATCTATGGTGAACCCCTGTTGTGTGATGTTGTTGAAAATTTTTGTAATGTGAGGTGCACGAATATTTAAGCCCCACTTTAGATACTCTACTTTGAGTTCAGCTAAGTCTTTTTCTTTTCTAACTCCCAACTTCTTGATACCCATCTCTACCTCTTGCATCGTAAAGAGTTCAGTATAAGTGTTGACCTGGGGCGGGGATGGGGTCAACCTTGGGATCTTGTTCATGGATTTGTCTTGCATAGTCAAACCATTTAGAAGTTGTAATACTATTTTTAGTTTCCATCTTTCTCGGTTGGATCTCCTTCCAAAATAATTTGGAGTTATTTTTCCCAAGGAAGATTAGTTCTTCCATCCTTGAAACCATGAAATCAACCTTTTTCTTTCTTAATATCTTCTTGTAAGCTTTGAGATTTATGTTATCCTTGTTTGAATCTTTCCACATTCTCCTTGCCTTTTTTCATTCCTTGTCAAACCAAGTATTAATAATAAAGCAATTTGTTTTGATACTTCTTAATCTTTTCTCTTTTGCACTCTGCAAGTGTGCTTTGAATTAAATGTGTTAATTCATGACTATAAGGCCATGAATTTGGATTTTTGCCTTCTCTAAGAGCCTCTCTAGCGTCATTTTGAAGGTATTGCAATTTTCTAGAGTCAAAAGAAATTTTCCCTTTGGGAGATTTTGTTGAACACACTAAGTTTTCGACTCTAATTGCTTCTTTCGAGTCCAAGAGAAACTTAAATAAATTGGTTTGTGATCTGATTTTAAATAAAATGGATTGCTATGGAATGATTTACAAATTTATAAGGTATTAAGCATGGGTTTTCCTCGCCCCAAATTTATAACTCCATTTAACTATTAATTCATTTATATTATGGTTATCATGGGCTTTATGGATATAATAAGTGATAAATCTATCACTTCATAAGCACACACACACACACACATACTAGTATGGAAATTGGTAGTCCACACTTAGTGACTCGGATGCATCACCAATTGTAATGAATTAGCATTATAGTGCACCATGAATTAAATGGTATGATTTCTGTTGAAATATGGCAACAAGAATATTCCAATTTAATTTGTCCTTGAATTAAATTGTGAATTAAAATTGAATTTAGTCTTAACAGCTACTTGGAAATAATTAATTAATTATTTCAAAAGTTAATTAGTTGGAGAAATTCAAGTTAGAAGTCTTTTTTTAGTCATGTAAGAGTTTTCCCTTAAATTAACGAGATAAGATTGAGTTATATTTGAGTTGTAATTAGTTAAATCAGTTTACTGAGTTAAGTCCAGTTAAATTAGTTCCAAACTATTTGAGGAACTAATAGTGAGTTAACAATCAGTTGATGCATTAATGCACTCAACTAGTGCTACTCTAGTTAATTGAAGATTCCCTCATCAGAAACTCATGCATGTCTATTCTGAGAAAGACTCAGTTGAGATTAATGTCAACGACAGTGTACTATCAGTTGCATGTGTTTTTTTATAAAGAAAACTCATGCATGCAATCAAGGAATTATCCTTGAGGATTGCTTAGTTTTGAAGGAGTGTTCCACTTGCTAACAGGAGAATCATCCACAAGGAATAGCGCAAGGAAATAGGAGCTTGGAGGGCAGAGAAGAAGGTTAGAGAGAAGCCAATATTACATGTGAGCATCTGTGAGGATTTTACTAAGAGTTGGCTAGTTATGAGAGCTAAGGCTTTGTATAATTCCTATGTGTTTCCACCTTGTATGATAATATAGATAGTGGCGTTTTTAGTTGAGGCTTTCCCCAAAGAATTTTCATGTGTATTATGCATTGATTCTTCTTCTTTTGGTTATATTGTTCAGCTAAATCTTTAAGCTTCCGTAAATTGATAGTAGAAGTAGGTTATAGTATTCTTCTTTGATTTATATTGCATTTTTGGGTTAACCTACCATCAAAGTTTCTACATGGTATCATAACTAGATTTGTAGGAAATTTCTACATGGTATCAGAGAAATGAAAAGTATACTGAGAAGAGAATTTGAAGTTTGAAGTTTGGGGTTACAAGTGCAAATCAAATTCATATCATACTTCAAGGTTGGCTAATGGCATTCTATGGCTTGAGACTCTAGTATTCCTTGCAAGGTAGCTTGAATTACATAGCATGGAAAGATATAATGGAGGTTGTATTAGAAGACAATGGCTTGAAGGAATTCATTGATCAAGAAATCCCAAAGCCAATTTCAACTAATGCACAAGATTTGGATGAGTGGAAGAAGTGTGTGGTGAAGGCGAGACGAATCATCATTGAGGGAGTTCGAGACCATATTTTCTTGAATCTCCATGGGAAGGATACTCCTTTTTCAATGTGGAATACATTGAAGGACCTCTACTAGAATAGTAGCGACCAAAGGAAATTGGCACTCAAGGATAAGCTTCAAAGAATCAAGATGGAGAAGGGTGATACTATTTCCACATATCTGAACAAACTCACCACCTATAGTGATGAGCTTGGCAGTGTGGGAATAACTACTACCGATGATGATATGGTGAGCCTTACTTTCCTTGGCCATCCAAAGAGTTGGAATAGCTACCAAGACTCCGTGAATGGAAGGGAGAAACTGTCAGATTAGGAATGACTGTGGTCAGATCTTATGCAGGAGGAGATCAAGAGGAGCACACGAGATGGTTCTTCATCCAAGAATGATGATGAAGAAAATCTGGCCTTAGCAAGTAAGGCAAGGAAAGGGAAGGGGCAGACTTCCCATTTCAAATCGAATTCTTCTCATGGAGGGAAGAAGGGTGACATGTCTAAAGTAAGATGCTTTAATTGTCACAAGATGGGATATTATGTGACTAATTGCCCATAGAAGAAGTCCAAGAAGGGATTCTCAAAAGGATCAGAAGGTGAGGCATTAGCCTCTGATTTCAAAATGGACTTTACCCTCGTTGTATGCATGGTGTCATCGATGATGGGTTGTGTCTGGTATCTTGATAGTGGAGCCTCATTGCACATGACCGGTGATAAAAATTTATTCAGTGCCTTAGAGGAGAAAGACCTCAAGATGCGCATAGAGATGGGTGATGATGGAAGGTATAGTGTTTCAGAAGTGGGCATAGTTGCTTTTCATAGGGAGCATGGAGCTCCTCTCACCTTGAGAAATGTGATGTATGTACCTGGACTAAAGAAGAAATTGGTATCAGTCGTAATGTTGGAGGAAAAAGGATACAATGTTGTCTTCAATAAAGGAAATGCATTCCTAAGACACATAGCCATGGGTCAGACCAAGACAATAGGGATTCGGGTGAAGAATATCTATAAACTAGAGGTAGATAATTATGCAGCATTGAGTACAAAAGAAGAATTGGTGAAAAGCCAAGACATTGGCAAGTTGTGGCACAGGCGGTTGGGCCATTTTCAT